>JACDRQ010000334.1:0-68712 GCA_013841215.1 Hycleus cichorii | reverse complement strand
AAGACAAATAATTGATCATAGTCTACTATGATGATTGTGATTTTTATTTGTAAATATGGCCCCGTTTATTGTAATTTTCTTTTGTTTTCCATTCATTAATTTTGAGACAATTGATTGCTCATAGTTTACTACGATTATTGTGATTTCTAACTATAAATACGGTCCTGTTTATTTGATGGCGATTTTCTTCTGTTTTCCACTCATCAATTTTGAGACAATTGATTGCTCATAGTCTACTATGATGATTATGATTTAGAATTCGAAGTACTGTTCTGTTTATCCAATAGCGATATTCTTTTATTTTCCATTCATTAATTTTGAGACAAATGATTGATCATAGTCTACCATGATTCTTTTGATTTTGATTTGTAAATGCGGCGCTGTCTATTTAATTGACATTTTCTTCTGTTTTCCATTCATAATTTTGAGACAACTGATTATTCATCATAGTCTACTATGATTATTTTGATTTCTAACTAAATAGGGTCCTGGTTATTTGATGGCGATTTTCTTCTGTTTTCCATTGTTCAATTTTGAAGCAATTGATTGCTCACAGTCTACTATGATGATTATTGTAAATACAATCCTGCTCATTTGATTAAGATTTTCTTTTGTTTTCCATTCATTAATTTTGAGACAATTGATTGCTCATAGTCTACTTTGATGATTTTCTTTTTTTACACTCATTCATTTTAGGACAAATAATTGATCATAGTCTACTATGATGATAGTGATTTTTATTTGTAAATATGGTCCCGTTTATTGGAATTTTCTTTTGTTTTCCATTCATAATTTGGAGACAATTGATTGATCGTTGTCTACTATGATGATCAAAGTACGGACCTATTTATTCAATAGCGATATTCTTCTGTTTCCCATTCATTAATTTTGAGACAAATGATTAATCATAGACTACCATGATTATTTTGATTTTGATTTGTAAATACTGCCCTGTCTATTCAATTGAAATTTTCTTCTGTTTTTCGTTCATAATTTTGAGACGACTGATTATTCATCTTAGTCTACTATGATTATTATGATTTCTAACTAAATAGGGTCCTGGTTATTTGATGGCGATTTTCTTCTGTTTTCAATTCCTCAATTTTGAAACAATTGATTGCTCACAGTCTACTATGATGATTATTGTAAATATAGTCCTGCTTATTTGATTGAGATTTTCTTTTGTTTTCCATTCATCAGTTTTCAGACAATTGATTGCTCATAGTCTACTATGTTTGATAATTCAAAGTACGATCCTGTTTATTCAATGGCGATATTCTTGTGTTTTCCATTCATTAATTTTGAGACAAATGATTGATCATAGTCTACTATGGTTATTCTAATTTTTATTTGTAAATACGGTCCTGTTTATTTAATTGTGATTTTCTTCTGTTTTCCATTCATTAATTTTGAGATAATTGATTACCTATCTTAGTCTACTATGATTATTATGATTTCTCACTACAAGTACGGCCCTGTTTATTTGACCGAGATTTTCTTTTGTTTTCCATTCNCATTAATTTGGAAACAATTGATTGATCCTAGTCTACTATGACGATTATATTTTATAATACCAAGTACGGTCCTGTTTATTTGATAGCGATGTTCTTCTGTTTTCAAATCAACAATTTTGAGACAATTGATTGCTCACAGTCTACTATGACGATTATGATCATTAATTGTTTATTTGATTGATATTTTCTCTTGTTCTTTTTTTTTTGCGATTCATTTATTTATTTGGGGAAATTTGATTGGATTTTTTTGGGCCAATTTTTTATAACTTTACCGAAATTCAATTAAAAGAGACATTTTTTTGTGTAGCTTTTCCAATTGTAATTTGTGTGCCGCTCTCATCTTTGTTGAATAATAATCAGAGCCGGTTACTATAAAAAATGTGAAATCATATTTCATGTAATTCGCTATTGTTCTCTCTGTCTAACTGTCTGTCTACAAGTATATTTCTATCTTTCTCTCGATTATTATTATTATTATTAAAATTTTATGTATATTGTAATCGTTCTTTTTCATTCCAACTTGTTTCCATCGATTCGTTTCATCTTCGTCTGTCGTTTTTTCGGCTATTATTGAATTTGAAGACGCGATCAGTTGGCGGTGATTGTTCACTTTTAAAAGCCGTTTATACAGGGTGTCCTTTAAAATTCAATAGGGCAAGTGAATTTCCAATGTGAAATCGACCCATGGGAAATTTTGCTGAAATAATTGCGTTCTTGTTCGTTTGTTACTGTTTTTTTTTCTGTATTTATTTATTGCGTTGGTTTTGGGTGTTAACTTTGCAGATGTTTTAAATAACGAAGCACAGATGAGAAATTTGTTGGAAAAAAAATTNTATCTCAATGAATTTTTATGAACAACAACAACAACAACCACAACAACATCAATAAAAAACCATGTGAAAGATGCACAGACGCCGAAAATTTCTAGAATTGAAAATTGCGGTATAACTAACGAACGGATACGATTTTGTCGCACTCTATAGAATTAACATGTCAATATAACTACAGATCGGAGGTTTAAATATTCTGTTGTTTTAAATAACAACAAAAATTTCGGCAATAGAAAATTTTGATATAATCAATGAACGGATACCACCGGAAAAACGATTTTGTCCCACTCTCGATAGAATTATATCAACATTACTACGGTTCGGATATCTGAAATTTTATTGTTTTAAATAATTTTCTAAAATTATTACAACTAATGAGCGGATATAGCCGGAAAACAGATTTTTCCCCACTCTTAATAGAACTCTACATTAGAATAACTACAGATCGGAGGTTCGAAAATTCTATTGTTTTAGATAACAAAGACGTCAAAAATTTCGGTGGTAGAACATTTTAGTACAACTAATGAACAGATATGATCGGAAAAACGATTTTGTCCCACTCTCAATTGAATTAGAGTATCATATAACTACAGATCGGAGGTGCGAAAATTCTATTGTTTTAAATAACGTCAATAAATTACGACAATATAGAATTGTAGTATAACTAATGAACGGATACGATGGGAAAGACGATTTTCTCGCACTCTTTATAGAAGTAGTGTAACAATATAACTACAGATCGGAGGTTCGTAAATTTTGTTGTTTTAAATAATAAACCGAATCATGTGAAAGCAATTCCAAAAAATGTGGTATAACTAATGAACGGATATAGTTTTTTAGCCGCCACTTCTAATAAAACTACCTTAATATTACTACAGATCGGACATTCTAAACTTTTTTATTTATCGAAATTTGTTGAAAATAAAGTGAAATTCACTTATAAATAATGAATGACAGAAAAACATCAAGAAAAACACGTGAAAAGATTTCATAATTGAAAATTGCAGTATAACTAATGAACGGATACGATGGGAAAAACGATTTTGTCCCACTCTCGATAGAATTAGTATGTCAATATAACTACTGATCGGAGGTTCGAAAACTATTTTAAGTAAATAAAACCATAGAAAATTTTGGTATAATTAATGAACGGATTCTACCGAAAAAACGATTTTGCCCCACTCTTGATAGAATTATATCAATATAATTACGCTTCGGACGCCTGAAATTTTGTTTTAAAAGATTTTCTAAAATTGGAAAATGGTTGTGCAACTAATGAGCGGATATAGCCGGAAAACAGATTTTCCCCACTCTTAATAAAACTATATTATGCATAACTACAGATCGGAGGTTCGAAAATTTTGTTGTTTTAAATAATATACAGAATCATGTGAAAGCAATTTCAAAAATTATGGTATAACTAATGCACGGATATAGTTTTTTGTCGCCACTTTTAATAAAACTACCTTAATATGACTATAGATCGGACTTCCTAAAATTTCTTTATTTATCGAAATTTGGTGGAAATAAGGCGAAATTCACTTATAAATAATGAATAACAAAAAAAAAAAATTGATAATTGAAGATTGCAGCATAACAAAGGAACGGATATCAGAAGTATTTTTGCCACTCTCAATAGGACTACGTTAGCATAACTAGAGATCGGACGTCAAAAATTTCAACAAATAAAAAGTGTAGTATAACCAACAAATAATTAACGAATATAGTCAGAAAAACAACTTTTTCGCCACTCTTAAATGATATAACTACAGATCGGACATCCTAAAATTGTATTTTTTCAATTACTTCTGTCAGAAATTAGGCAAAAAACGCTTATAAATAATGAAAGATAGCAAAAACAACAAGAAAACCATATGAAAATTTTTACGAATTGAAAATTCTGATATAACTAATGAACGGATACAATCAGAAAAACGGTTTTTCACACGCTCAATAAAACTAGATATCGGACAATTGAAAAATTCTATCGTTTCAACTGTTTTTTATAGAACAAAAACAACAAAATCATTTTAAAAACACATGATTGAGAATTATAGTATAACTAAAGAACGGATACAAACGAAAAATGTTTTTTTTTCACTCTTAGTAGATGTATATTGATATAACTATAAATCGGACGCCCTAAAATTTTATTTCTATAGAAATTTAGTAAAATCATAATTTCGAGGATTGAAAATTCTATTATAACTAATGAACGGGTACGATCAGAAAAACGATTTTTCCCCACCCTCAAACTTATTTGAGCTTAATTAGAGTTTAGACGTGCAAAAAATTGTATTGTTTTAACGTTTCTTTGTAGAAATTCAGTAAAAAAAAACACTATAATTTATTTATAAATAATGAGCGGAAATCGCCAATCTTTCACTCATTTATAAAGTGTTAATAAATAACTGTAATTGGAGAATTCACCAATCCAACAAATTGACGTCTAATTAATTAACGGATATTTATCAATAATTCAAAATACAAGGTGTACCACACGTGGTTTATTTTGAAATCGGCCATGAATTTCTTACATAATGTCGCAACTTAATTCGGCTATATTTAAAAAGATCAAATGCCATTCTGTACTATATTTCACCTAAATTGGCTATATTTATGGAACATATTGTCGTAGCTGTCTTCGGACTCTTGAAAAATGTGGCAGATATCAAATTTAGTAAAATACGACATTAGCTACGACACTGTTTACCAAAGTTATAGCCGACGATGTATTGTGAAATGTCCGAACAAAGCTACAACGCTACGTAACTAAAAGCACAGCCAACTTTGGATTGGAAAACCATTATACACTCTTTATACAGGGTGTCTATCGGTATTTCATATCAGAGTTGGCTGTGATTGTGATTAGGGAGTGTTGCAGCTTTATTCGGACCAAAAATTTTACGAAAAAGTTCAAATTTTGGCAGCACTAGCGCTTATAACGGCTTTTTTTTGTACTTTTGGTAAAATTTGGTAAAATCTGTTGGTGGAAAATTTATTGCCAACTTTATAAATAATTCGAAATTTGCGGCAAAATCAAAAATTTGCGTTTAAGACACTTTTAAGAAACGTAATACTGGAAAATCTAGCAAGCTTTGATTCCGATACTTGACAATTGCATTAACAACTGTCAAATTTAGTAAAGTACGAACCAATCTAAGACACCATGAAATCAAAATACAGCCAACTCTGACTAATATTTGACAATTGCATTAACAACTGTCAAATGTAGTAAAGTACGAACTAATCTAAAACACTATGAATATGACATCAAAGCACAGCCAACTCTGACGTACACTCTATAGATACACAATTAATAACTAAAGAGCGGATTTAACTCGATTATTTTTCGAATTGTCGATAATACAGGAATTATTAAAACCAGTGCCGTCGCTACGATTCGTGCATTACCGGAACAACGACGAGAAATTGGCGGAAATTCGTTGTAACCAGCGGGCGGGAAGTTTCGTTAATTCAATTGTCTTTCCCCTTTTATTTTTCCCAAACATACTCGATTCGATTTTTTCCCAACTCGTCGACTTAATTACGATTAATTACGTTTTAATTTATGCAATTAACCGAATTTTTACTTGATTAGATTCGTCCTAAAATCGACCTCTAATTAAAAACGACAAACAAGCGAACGGCCACGTTTCGAATTTTAACCGAAAAGCCGCTTTTTCAGACTAAAAATAGAAAACAGGAAATTTAATCTTTTTTTCTCTTGTAATTTAACTCTCTCTATCTCTCTCAATTACGTTTTTTTTTGTTTTTTTTTTCTATCACGACTTTACAGCAATTTAGTTCGATTTTGATTTGGACCAAATTAATTAACTGACACATAACCTTAACGACAAGATAGAGAGACGGTGACAGAGATAGAAAACAGAGAAAAAAACAAACAAACTGTTATGTCTTAATCACTGTTACCAATTATCTAGATAGAAATGTCACTAGGAATTCCTTCTCGATTTAACTCTTCTGTAGACGTTTTAAAAGAAAGAGACAGATTAGATAAAAAGAGAAAGACCAAAAAAACGGGAAAAAACATGTTTTGATTGTATCAATTTAGCCTTAACTACAATTTTATTACTATTATTATTATTATTAGCAATTGTTTAAATAATAATAACAGTGACTTTCACCTAATTAAGCAGAAAAACGCCCGAATTTGAGGCAATATTCTTTTCCATAATATTCAAATATTCAAAATAATCATAAATTTTCTAATAATTGTGCTATATTAGAAAGAGATAGAACTATTTACACAGAGTATACATGGCCAACTTTAAAGTTTTGTTAAATCGAGTCGCAGCTTGTTTCACATTGCGCCAAATTTGACGTTAATCAACAAAAAAACAACCACCAAACCGAATCAAGTTACGACACGACTCCATTAAAGCATAGCCAACTGTGAAATGGACTAAAATCGTATATACACCCTGTAGAAAGTAGTGTAATAAATAATAACGTATATAGTATGTAGGTATAGAATAATAGACATGAATTAGAAATTTCTGTAAATTATTTGATAGATATTATTGTCTAAACAATAAACGATAATACAAATAATGGTAATAACAATAATAATAATGATAATAATAGTAATGAAATGAGTTTGACTAACTGGATTTTTATTATCTTTCCATGAACACTTATCATGATCAATCACCGGTTTTCTAACCTATAAATACAGATATGTGTAACTAGAAACAGGTTTACCAACTTGTACAACAACAAAAAATAATAATAGAAATAATGTTTTATACTTTTGACAAGTATAGGTACTAGGCTAATGAAATTTTCAACACACTTGATTTTTTTTATGATAAGACTCCCACGTTTTGAGGTGTTTTTTTTTCGATTATTGTGTAATTTTTGCGAAAATACGCTTAGATTTCGATTAATCAAACGAAAAGACAGTTGAAATTTTGTTACACACCTCTGTCCCTGCTCTGGTTAAAAAATTTGCTATTTTTTCCAAATATTTCTAAAATTTCAAGATTGGAAATTTCGTTTTATATCAGGAAGATTTAGTTTTTAATTCTAGTGGAATTTTTGGAAAATTTAGCCCTTTTGGTCCAAAACTTAACGATTTTAGTGAGAACTTTCGCCATTTTGAACCGTTGGAATTAATTTTTGAAAAAAAGTAGCACTGTCGGAATAGAATTGCAATATTTTGATGTATTTTGCTTCATTTTTGTCAAAATTGTGGCACTCTTGATTATCATAATCCAAAATTTTTGTTCTAGAATTTTAAGACTTTTGAGAGATAGTTTCGCCTTATATCGAGAAATTTGGATCTATTCGATTCTAGGGGAATTTTTCAAAAATTTAGCGCTTTAAATCCAAAATTTGAAGACTTCCATGAAACATTTTCTATAATTTTTAGAGGATTATAAACAAAATTTCAAAAAACGGTAGCACCGTTAGTGAAAAAATGCAATATATTGAAAAATTTTGCGGCACTCTTGATTGTTGTATCAAAATTTTGGAAGAAGTAGCGCTCTTTTCTCGAATTCTAAGTCGTTTATATAAACAGTTGGGCTTTATATCAAGAAATTTGAATCCATTCAATTCTAGGAGGAATTTTTGAATAATTTGGCACTTTTGGCCTAAAATTTGGACGTTTTCGAGAAAATTTTGTTTAATTTTTGAAAATATCCCAGCATTCCAGAGGGTTATAATCAAAATTTGAAAAACCAGTCGCGCTGTTAGTAGAAAATTGCAATATTTTGATACATTTTGCCGCACTCTTGGTTGTCGTAATCAAAATTTTGAAAAAAATAGCGCTCTTGTTCTCGAATTTCAAGTTTTTTATATAAACAGTTGGGTTTTATATCAAGAAATTGGGATCTATTCAATTTTAGGAGGAATTTTTGAATAATTTAGCACTATTGGCCTAAAATTTGAAAATTTCCGTGAAAAAGTTCGTTTGATGTTTAGCACTGTAGAGTGTTAAAGTTCTAGCACTCTAGGTGTTAAAGTTACAATTTTGAAAATAAAGCGTAGCACTGTAGAAAAGTACAATATTTTGATAAATTCTGCTTCATTTTAACAATATTTCAATATTTAATGTACTTATAATGAAAATTAAAACAAAAATTGGCACTTTTCATAAAATTTTAATGCTTTATTTTCAAAAATATTGCAGCACTTTTGATTGTCAAATCACAATTTCAGAAAAATAGCGCTCCTGTTCTAGAATTTTGAGATTTTTATATAAAGAAAATTGCTCTTTATTTCGAGATATTTTCATTTATTAAGGTCTAGTAGAAAGTTTTGAAAAATTTAGCACCGAAAGTTGACAATTTTAAGTTTTAGGTACAAATTTTCGGCTTGTTTTGCATTTATTTGTTTTTGAATTTATTACAGCATTCTAGATGGTTGTAATCAAATTTTGTAAGAAAAGTTAGCACTATCAGCAAAAATTTCAATATTTTGATCAATTTTGCTTAATTTTGAAAATATTTCACTAATTTATGGAGTTATAATCGAAACTTAAAAAACCAATTTTGGCATAATTTTGAAAAATTACACAGTGAGGCCAAAATATCAAATTTTCGGAAATTAAGCACTATTTTTAAGAATACAATAGTATGCTAGATTATCACAATCAAAATTTTCGAAAAAAGAGCACTTGTCCTATATTGAGGAGTTTTTATTTAGTTGATTCTACAATTTAGCACTTTTAGTTCAAAATTTCAAGATTTAAGCACTGTCTCAAAATTTTAAATAATTTTTAACCCTTTTAGTCCAAAATTTAAAGAATCTGAAGGGAAAATTTGCTTGATTTTTGGAAATATACTAGTATTTTTTATAGCAATAATTAAATTTGGGCATAAATAACACTCTTAGTACAAGTTTGGAATATTTTGCTAAATTTTGAAAATATTTCACTAGTTTATGGAGTTATAATCGAAACTTAAAAGGGTAATTTTGATACAATTTTGCAAAATTACACAATTAGTCTAAAATTTCAAGATTTTTATCGGAAATTAAGCTCTATTTTTAGAAATATAGTAACACATTAGATTAGAACAATCAAAATTTTTGAAAAAATAGCACTTTTGTGTTTTATTGAGGAGCTTTTATTACTTTATTTGATTCTACAGTTTAGTACTTTTATTATGATAGAAGTTTGTAGAGAAATAGCACTCTTTTTCTGTAATTTCGTCTTATCTTGCAAAATTTTAATCTATTTTTAGCCCTTTTAGTCCAAAATTTAAAAACTAAAAGGAAATTTTGCTTGATTTTTGGAAATATCTCAATATTCTTGATAGTCATAATTAAATTTTGACAAAAATAACACTCTTAATATAAATTTGGAAAATTGATAGATTTTGATAAATTTGAAAATACTTTATTCCTCTATATGGCCCTCATTAAAATGTTTTAAAATTGAATTTTTTCAAAATTTTTGAAGATTACACATTTAGCTCAGCTATTTTATGAGAAATTTATAAAAATTTAGAAACTTTATAGCACTGTAAATCAAAATTTGAGAAAAAAGTTACTTTTACCCCATATCGAAGACTTTTCACTACTTTATTTGATTCTAATGCAAAGTTTTAAAACAATTTAGTACTCTTAGAGTAAAATTTCAAAAGTTAGATGCTCTATTTGTATAATTTTAGTTTTTTTAGCCTAAATTTGAAAATTGTTGAGACACCTAGAAAGAAATTAAAGAGAAATGGCCCATTTTTCATTGATTCAACACAGTAAATTTGCCAAAAATACACATTTAGGTTGTGAAAACAGAACAATTTTAACCCTGCAACTTAAAAGAACAAAATTTGATTGGACAATTGACAAAAATTCCAGTAAAATTAACCAAATTTCCCCAATTTTGACAATTCAGTAAAGAAATTGGTTGAATTTTCCAACTTCAAAAAGAAATGAAGAGCTTTTAAGTAGATTTTTATGACGATTTCTTTACAAAAAACAGTTTTTTTTCACTTAAACCACCCCAAATGAAAATCTATAAATTGGCTAATTTTGCACGACCTAATTCTGAGTAGGCTCAGAACAAACGAATACCAATACTTTTTTGAATTCTAACACGAATTATGATTGGCTGTGTATTGGTGTTGACGTCAACGAAACGTCATCAATATTGTTATTGGTTGTTTATATTGTCATTACGATTAAGACACGCCCACTGAAAGTATTTCTTTCGTTAAGAATACTATTGAAATTCTTTCCAAATAAATTCTAATCGTATTAAATAAATTGGATTATATTTGAATAAATATACGAACAGTTATCAATTCGTTTTTTCTTTCTCGTTCTTGTTGTTTAATTTTAATTTATGATCGCCATATATTTTTCCATTACTCGATTGTTCGTTATTTATCTAATTTATGATAGTTGATGACGTTGATACGACGACAATATTTATCTGCATATGTGTATGTGTTTTTTTTCTGTTTGATTATATTCCTTGTTTCTTTCTTTTCTATTAAAGCAAGTACCGGGGACGACCAACCAACTACCAACTGAATCTAGTTGTTGGTTTATGAAATTTTATGAATAATAAAAAGCTTTAAATTGGTTAAATTGGTGTTCAATTGTCGTGAGACACACATACTATACATGCATATAGAGATATATAAAAATAAAAATAAATGGGAGGCAGTTGTGTGGAGATTTTCATTGACTCAATTGTAGTGATTATGTTTTATTTACAAATAGAGAGAAGAGACAGAATGGGAATATGTTTTGTTAAATATTATAGAATACCAGAGGCGGTTCGTCTATATAACCGACTTATAGGACAGTCTCTAGAGATCAGTTTAGCAAAATTTGTGCCCCGTAGCTCATTCGAAAGTTGGTTAAAAGAACGCTCCAAATTTGTATTAAGAGTGTTATTTTTGTCCAAATTTAATTGTAGCTATTAAGAATACTGATTGTGAGATATTTCCAAAAATCAAGCAAAATTTCCCTTCAGATTCTTTAAATTTTGGACTAAAAGGGCTAAACTGTAGAATCAAATAAAGTAATAAAAAAACTCTTCAATAAGAGATAAAAGTGCTATATTTTCAAAATTTTTGATTGTTATTATCTGATGTGCTACTATATTTTTAAAAATGCAGCTTGATTTCCTATAAAAAAAAGCTTAAAATTTTGGACTAAAAGTGCTAAATTGTCTCATAATTTTGCTATAGACTCAAATAAAGTAACAAAAACTCTTCAATATATGACAAAAGTGCAATTTTTTCAAAATTTTGATTGTAAGAATCTAATGTGCTACTGTATTTTTCAAAATACAGCTTAATTTCTAATAAAAATCTTAAAATTTTGGGCTAACTGTGTAATTTTTCAAAATTGTGTCAAAATTACCCTTTTAAGTTTCGATTACCTATGTAATAATTAGTGAAATTTCTTCAAAATTTATCAAAATATTCCAATTTTGTATTAAGAGTGTTATGTTTGCCCGAATTTAATTATGGCTATAAAAAGTACTGCTGTATTTCCAAAAATCAAGCAAAATTTTGGACTAATAGGGCTAAAAATAAATCAAAATTTTGAATAGTAGACAAAATTAGAGAAAAAGAGTGGTATTTTTCTACAAAGTTCTATCATAATCATCTGAAATGCTTGAATCTTGAAATTTTTGGACTAAAAGTACTAAACTGTAAAATCAAATAAAGTGATAAAAACTGTTCAGTAAAACACAAAAGTACTATTTTTTCAAAATATTGATTGTAATAATTTAATGTGCTACTGTATTTTTCAAATAACAGCTTAATTTCTAATAAAAATCTTAAAATTTTGGGCTAACTGTGTAATTTTTCAAAATTGTGTCAAAATTACCCTTTTAAGTTTCGATTATAGCTCCATAAATTGGTGAAATATTTTCAAAATTTAGCAAAATATTCCAAATTTGTACTAAGAGTGTTATTTTTGCACAAATTTAATTACTGCTATAAAAAATACGGCTATATTTCCAAAAATCAAGCAAAATTTCCCTTCAGAATCTTTAAATTTTGGACTAAAAGGGCTAAAAATTATTTAAAATTTTGAGAGGTAAACAAAATTAGAGATAAAGAGTGCTATTTTTCTACGAAGTTTCACATAATCATCTACATTACTTAAATCTTGAAATTTTGGATCAAAAGTGCTAAATTGTAGAATCAAATAAAGTAATAAAAACTCTTCAATATAGGACGAGTGCTATTTTTTCGAAAATTTTGATTTTAATAATCCAAGGTGCTACTATATTTTTAAAAATAAAGAGTGATTTCAGATAAAAAACTTGAAATTTTGGACTAAAAGTCCTAAATTGTCTCAAAGTTTTGCCGTAGAATGAACTAAAGTAGCAAAAACTCTTCATTATAGTGCAAAAGTGCCTTTTTTCGAAAGTTTTGGTTACAATAACCTAAGGTGCTACTATATTTTTAAAAATAAAGCTCTGAAACTTTGAGCTAACTGTGTAACTTCTCGAAATGTGTCAAAATTACTCTTTTAAGTTTCAATTTTAAAGAAATAGGTGAAATATTTTCAAAATTAAGCAAAATTCATCAAAATATTGCAATTTTTTCAAATTTTCATTGCAACTATCCAAAACAAACCTTAAAATTTTGGACTTATGGTGCTACATTTTCAAAAATTTCTACTAAACCTTAATAAATCAAAATATATCGAAAAAGGAGCAATTTTTTTATATAAAAATCCCAAAATTCTAGAACAGGAGCGCTATTTTTTCTCGAATTTTGATTTAACAATCAAAAGTGCTGTAATATTTTTGAAAATATAGCAAAATTTCTCATAAAAATCTCGAAATTTTGAACAAAATTTTATTAAAAGCGCCACTTTTTGGTTTAATTTTCATTATAACTACATTAAATATTGGAATATTTCCAAAATCGAGCAGAATTTACCAAAATATTGTAGTTTTCTACTAACAGTGCTACTTTTCTTGAAAAAATTTCAACTATAATCCTCTAGAGTGCTAGAATATTGTCAAAAATCAAACGAGATTTTTCCCCAAAATCTTCAAATTTTAGGCTAAAAGTGCTAAATTCTCCAAAAATTTCTACTAGAATTGAATATATTCAAATTTCTCGATATAAGGCCCAACTGTTTATATAAAAGGTTTGAAATTCTAATTTTTTTTAGTTCACTTGTTTCTTTTTTCTCATTTGTCCTTTTTTTCTCACATTTCTCTTATATTCTGTTTTCTTCAACATTTGTTTTCCTCTATTTCTATATATTCTGTATTTCTATCTTTTTTACTCTTCTCTATGTTTTTCCTTCTAAAGTGCTATCTCCTCTTGCTTGTTTGCCTTTCTTTATTTTTCTATCGTCCTTTCTTTCTTTATGTCTTTTTTCTCCTTGTTTTGATCTTGCTACTCTTCCCTCTTTACTTTTTGCCTTCTTCACTTCTTTCTCTACTTTCCATTTTGTTCCCTTTCTTGTTGCCCACTTCATTCTTCCTGCTTTTTCTCATTTTGCTCCTCTTTCTTGTTGTTTTCCTGCTCTTCCTACTTTGTGTTTTACCTTATTTGTTCTTACTTTCTTTCTTCCTTTTATACTTTCTTTTGATCCTTTCTTTCCACCCTTTTTTTCTTGTAGCCTTTCTTCGGTTTTTCTTTTCTTCATATTTTGCATCATTTTCTTCTTTCTACCTCGTTTCCATCATTTCTATTTGACCCCTTCAATTATGTCTTGTCGTACCTTCATTGTCTTACTTTCCTTACTTATTTTCTTTCTTCCCTCCTTTCTAACTCCTTTTATTTTTATTTCTACTCTCTTTGTCTTTTTCATGTACTCCTTGTTTCTTCACTTGTTTGTGTTTCTTTTTCCATTGTTTCTACATATGTAGGTACATTTGGTTTCTTTCTTTCTCTAATGTACTCTCTTTTCTTACATTTTTGTCTTCCTGTGTTTTTCTCTTTTGTCCTTCTTCCTCTTCCTGTTGTTGCAACTTTCTTGCTTCCGATCTTGCTTTGTTTCTAACTCCCAATCACTCTCTCTCTTTCTCTTTCTCATGATTTCTTTCTTTGAAGCTGAATTTTTATCTTTTTTTAGTTACTTCACTTTTTTTCATCTGTTCTTCCATTTTTATTTCTCTAATTCTTATTTCTTCTCCCTTGTCCTGTTTCCTCTTCTTTCTTTTCTTACTTTCTCTCTATTTCTTCTTTCTTATTTTTTCCTTATCTTGGTCCATTGTTCTGTTTTTTTTTTAATTACTCATCTTTCTCTCTTTTTTGAAATCTGACTCTTGATCTTCTTTTTTTGCTCTTCTATTTTATCTCTTTGTCGCCTACCCTTCTTTCCATCTAACTTTTTCTTGTATTCTTCTTTCTTTCCGTTAGCCCATCTTTCTCTTCTATCCTTTCTATTCAATCGTTAATTTTCAACACTCTTTCCCCGTATTTGTATTTCCTTTCTTGATTTTTTCCTCTATCTTCGTTTTTTCCTCATCTACTACTTAATTTCCTCCCTTTTTAGCTATTTCCCTCTCTTTGTCTTGATAAAGTTCCACCTACGAGTCTTCATGGAAGCAACATCCAATTAAGTTCTAAATCACGAACCGCCACTGGTATCACAATAATTATTACAACAACGGCAACAACAACAACAGGCAAAAAGAGACGAAAATGAAGAATTTAAATCGCCTGACAGAGACAGATGATGATTATAATAACAATAATAATAATAATAATAATAATTTAATACACTTCTACTGATTTAGTATTTCCTTTTTTGGGTGACATCGAATTGAAAAAGATGTGACCCCTTTGCCGCTCTTATTATCACCACTTTCATTATTATTGTTATTATTATTCTTAATTTCATATTTATTATTATTATTATTACCCACTTTTTTGTTATTTTTGTCTTCCTCCCATTTCTCTACCATTGAACATTTAAGAATTTTTCAAAGAAAATCCATAAAATCTGCCATTGTTGTTGTTATGGTGGTAACAATGGTGTAATTTTTCACCACATTTCGGATGGAATATAATTGAAAAAGTCAAATGTATGTGTGAAATACGTGCCGTTATGGCAATTGACCAATCCAATAGGTCTCTAAACGAATTTATTTTTTATACAGCAGAAAGGACAAAAAAAATGAGCCACAGAGGCCGAAATTTCTTCCAAAATAATTACAACCACAACAACAACAACAATAATAATAATAATAACGAAACAGGGTTCGTCTCGCAGTTGGCCATGACTTTGGCTCCGTAATGTCGAAGATTAGGCCATATTTCTATCAAATTTGATCTTTGTTAAGCTATTAATCAAGTCTGAATACAGCCACTAGGTACGAAAATCATGGCCAACTGCGAGGTAAATTGCCCAAAACATGGCCAACTTCCAATTGTCTTATATTCTTTTGTTTTACGAATTTAAAACTAAAGTTATCCAACCAGGTGTCAGATAATCCAGCAGCCTTTGGACTAAAGTCGTAGAATTTGAAAACAAGTGAATACAATAAAGGATCAAAGAAGCCTACGACTTTGTGAGCGTAGTTGTTTCAATTCAGTAATCTGCATTACCGACAGGCTGTTGTTTGTCGGTAATACAGATTACTGTGTTGAATCAAGAAGCTGACCTACGTTTCCAAAGTCATAGCCTTCTATGAGGAGAAATACCGTGGAACATCCTGTATATAGACACATATACATTGACATTATAAATAGATATAGGCGACTTATTGATTACAAATTGAAATTAATTATTGTTATTTATTTATTTTAACATTTAAACCTCGTGTTGTTGCTATAAAATGATCATTAATTTCATAAGTAAGCTGCATAAATTCACAAATGAAGAAAGAGATCTTTTCTTAAATTATAAATGTTACTTTGTTGTTGTTATTGTTGTTATATGTCTGTATATTTGTATAGAGGAATTAAATTTTATTACAATATTTTATTCATATAGGAACAACATATCTGTACTTATATTTCATTTATTTATTCATTTATTTTTTCGTAAATTGTCGCCATTATCATAAATCACAATTACGAATCCATATTGTCCGCAAAAAGGATAACAATCATCAAAAGAATTAATCAGACAGATGAAAATAAAAAAGGAGACAATTGAAAATCGCAAAAATATCGATACTTTTCGTATACAGAATGTATAACACAGTTGGCTATGGTTTTGTTGAATCGAATCGTAGCTTACTTCATACTCTATTAGATTTGACATTTGTTCAATTTGACAACAGTTAACCGAACCAATCTACGACATTCTGTACATCAAATCGTGTATTTGTAAGGGTCGTTTCACGCTAAAAGATGCGTTCATCGAAAAAATTAAATTAAACAAAAAAATGAGAAAAAAAAATGGAAAATCAAAAATGTGTAACACTATTTTAAAGTTGGCTATGGTTTTGTTGAATCGAGTCGTAGCTTCCTTTATACTCTACTAAATTTGACATTTGTCCAATCTAAACATATGCAGTCGAACCAATTTACGACACTACTTAACTAAAGACAGAGCCAACTACTTCTCTCTATAGATAAAATTGTGTATTTGTTAGGGTCGTTTCACGCTAGAAGCTGCGTTTGTCGCTTCATCCAATTAAAATCAACAAAACAATTGATAAATAGAGAAAAATTAAAAAAAAAAACAATTGAAAATCGCCTAAATATCTTCTCTTCAATTGAGTATAGAACACTATTTCAAAGTTGGCTATGGTTTTCTTGAATCGAGTCGTAGCTTTCTTCATACTCTACTAAATTTGACATTTGTCCAATCTAAAAATATGCAATCGAATCAATTTACGACACTACTTAACTAAAGACAGAGCCAACTACGAAATTCTACAGTCTGTAGATAAAATTATGTAAAGGTCGCTTCACACAAGAACATGCGTTTGTCGCTCCATCTAGATCTGTCAAATTCAACTAAACGACTCAATACTTGTTCGTTTGAGCGATAAATGGATTTAAGTAACCCAATTTTGCACGTATATAGGGTGGGTTGCGCCAAATTATATCAAATTTGCATTTAGTTTACATTAGATGGGTTGCTCTAGGCTAGGTTAAATTCATATTTGTGTGTCGAAATTTAACATTAATTTTAAGTAGAGAGGCTGTTAAAGAAAATTCACAGAAAATTTAGTGATTTTCGATAGAAACTCGGTTTTAAGTTGGTATTATTGAAAATATAACCTCAAATAAATTGAAATTTTATCATTTATGCAATTTGTTTGCTTATTTTTCAATTTTTGATGATTTTTTTACTTTTAGACCTTGCTCATTCTTTCCTAATTTTGAAAATAATTCCGAAAATGGCCCTTCTATGAATATTCTTTTAACCTCTAAGTAGAATTCAAATTAGCAAAAAACAGTAATTAGAGTTTTATTTTTAAATTTCGATAAATTGTTCTTTTGTAGATGCCAATTGGACAATTTTTAATGTCGAATTCATTGAATTCTACACAGTTCACTTCAACAAATCAGATTTAAATTTAAAATTTTCGGTATATTTTGAACATTGGCCAAGCATCTAAAACGTAGTATCGTAGATTGATCCATACACTTGACATCTACATTAACAACAGTCGAAGCAATCCACAACGTTACTTAACTAACAAAAGATACATCCCATATTTTCTTAAAGCTGTCCTCTAAAACTCTACCATAACCTCAAAACAATTTGCTCTTTTTTAGTAAATAAGCATATAAATAATTTGAAAATAACTAAAAGATTGGTAAATTTGTTAAACAATTCAAACATTTGTATTAAAACATATAAATACTGTGCAAATATTTTACATAAACTAGAGCAACCCACCTGAAACGAATTTAGGTTAAGTGTCACTTGAATTCAAAACTTCCAGCCCAGATGGCGCCAAATCAATTCAATACGTTATCGAAGTTTTAGTATCAAATAATTGGCATAAACTGGCGCAACCCACCCGGATTTAAATAAAACTTACAACCCATCTAGACTATGGTAGGTCAATCCAGTACGTTGACAAAACCTTAACATTCTGTCGCATATTTGGCAAATAGTGGCGTAACCCATCTTGAACGAATTAAGGTTAAGTGTCAAAACTTCCAACCCATCCAAAATATGGCTACTAGATGGCGTTTTTGTAGAGTATTGTGTATAGTGTGAACCGGATTCTAGCCTACTAATTTTGAATCATAGCAGTATTTGAAACAGTTTAGATGACTTTATTGTTTTGTTTTATTTATAATTAGCCTTCTAATGTTGTGATATTTGCTTGTTCTTTTGTTTGAATTTTGTTGTTTTTTTTATATGTACGTATATCTAAGTATGTAAGTGCATCCGATTTAAAATCATCTAATTAAAGAGCATAATACTGTTTGTTAGCCAAGAAACCCGTTTTCTCTCCGATTTTTAAATTTCAAATGCCAAATTTTTGGCTCATGCCGGAACGTTTTAAGAATATCTCCTCTTATCTGTGTGTGCCGTCGTCTATAATGCATGAAATTCTATTTAAAATGACTATTAGAGAATTTCGTTGATACTTTTTTTTGGTTCATTCGTTAAATATTTATTTATAGTAGGCCGATATATTTTAATTGTATTCTTGTAATTCCAACATCAACAATTATACAGGGTGTACATTATTTCAACCCAAAGTTGGCCTTGTCTTCGTCACGTAGTGTCGTAGATTGATTCATATGTCACTAAACTTGACATTCGGTGACGGTCTAGTCGAATTTACTACCATTAGATGGCGCAAGGTTTTCTTTTTTGGCCAATAAAGTAAGGCTCATGGCGAATGATTGTTTCAGGTTTTTGCCGATTTTTCGGAAACTACCCATCAGATTTTTTTTTAATTTGCTACAGGGGAAGTCTAGACGCCAATTAAGCTTTGGTAATTTTTTGAAAATTTTCGAACGTACAGTTTTCCGGCCAACTTTGAAATTGAATAACGTTGTGCACCCTGTCCAGTAGATTAAAATAAAATCGAGTTCTTACCGTTTAGGGGGTGGTTTTGGTCGAACGGGGGCGGCGGCGGTGACGACGATGATGACGATGATAATTCAGTCTTGAGTTGTGAGAATGGCAGCATTGCTGTCGGGAAAATCCCCTAGAAAAACAACAAAAAAAAAACAATAAACGAACAATAGTTAAGATGATTTCGGAGAATTTGTTGATTTTACGGAGAAATTGTGTGAAAATTTGGTTGTATTTAAATGAACAACAACAAGAAAAACCTGACAACTCTCCCATAATTAATTTGGGCAATTACATTATCAACAGACGAACAAAAAAACAATCTTTTTTGTTGTGTTTGGTGTGTGTGTGTGTACGTCGATGTCCTTTAATTTTGGTGAAAATACCAAAATCTTGAATTTTTTCCGCTGTTGTTGTTATCTTAATTATCTTCCGCATACTCGAGGTGGAATCGTGATGATTCTCACAATTTTTCGATCGAAATTACCGTGAAAGAGTTAATTAAAGTTCGGGAACAATAGCCGGCGGCCGTCTCAACAATTAAAATACGAAAATTGTCTAACTTTAGACGAAGAATTTCGACGATTCTCGAACGAATCAAATACGAATACGCCGACTGTCAGTGGCGGTTCGTCATTTAAACTGGTAGGCGAGCAACACAAATACGAAGTAGCTCCTTTATTTTGGATAAAAAGAGCTAGAAAATCGACTAGAATTGACGAAATGGTGCTCCTTTGGGGGTTTTCAAACATAATTTCTTTGAAAGTGATGAGTTTCTTTAAAATACCTAGAATTTCTGAAAAATTGCTACACCACTGTCTTCAAGATATGTGCGCATGCGTTTAAAATCAAGCAACAGATTGTTTCGGATCTTGTAGACACGCTGCTACTGGCAGTACTAATGACAGTAGATAAAGGGTTTCTTTATTTGATATATACAAACAATCAGTGGCGGCTCGTCACTTAAACTAGCAGGCGAGTAACAAAAATGAGGAGCAGTAGCTTTTATTTTGGTGCAAAAGAGATGGAAAAGCAACTAAAATTGATCAAATTATGCTCAATTGGAGACTTTCAAACGTAGTTTCTTTGAAAATGATGAAATTCTTTAAAAATATACTTGACATTTCTGAAAAATTGCTACACCACTGTTTTCAAAATAATGCGCATGGGTTGAAGAATTAATCAACGAATTATTGGGATCTTATAGACCCGCCGCCACTGGCAATGACACCAAAATTTCTAGTAATGACTGGATAAAGGATCTCTTTATTTCGTGTATACAAACAACCAGTGGCGGCTCGCCATTTCGACTACTAGGGGAGAAATAAAGATATTTTGATCAAATTTCATGAGTTTTAAACACAATTGTTTGGGAAATGAAGGTTTTCATATGAAGTGGAAATTTTCGTCCAAAAGATTAATAAAAACGTTCTGATTATTTTTTTTATATAATTTAGAACAAACAGTTTTTAAAATCTGCACAAAAAGTGACAAATATTCCCCAAAATTTACTTAAATCGTCTCATTATTATCACTTGAGGTGGTATTTTTTGTCTCTAATTGTTACGCCACTGTTTTCAAAAATATGTGCGCATGCGTAGAACAAAGAGGCGCAATAAATCTCTGAAAAGTTGTAGACGAGTCGCCATTGGCAATTACACCAAAATTTATGGTAATGACTGAATTCAATGAGTAAGCACAAGAAGAAAATTTTATTTAAAATCCCTTCATTTGCTATAAATAAACAAGCAGTAGCGGCTCGTCATTTAAACTGATAGGCGAGTAACAAAAATACGAAGCAACTCTTTTATTTTTGGACAAAAAAAACTATAAAATCGATTGAAATTGATCAAATTGTGGTCCTTTGGAGACTTTCAGATATAATTTCTTTGAAAATGATGATTTTCTTTAAAGCATCTAAAATTTTTTGAAAAATTGCTACACCACTGTCTTTAAAATATATGCGCATGCGTTTAAAAGTTAAGCAACAAATTATTGGGATCCTATAAACACGCCGCCACTGGTAATGACACCAAAATTTTCAATAATGTCTGGATAAAGAATTTCTTTATTTGGTGCATACAAACAACCAGTGGCGGCTCGTCATTTAAACTTCTAGGCGAGTAACAAAAATTCGGAACAGCGCCTTTATTTTGATTACAACAATTGAAAAATCAACGAAAATTGATCAAATTGTGCTCCTTTGGAGACTTTCAAACGTAATTTCTTTGAAAATGACAATTCTCTTTAAAATATCTAAAATTTCTGAAAAATTGTTACACCACTGTCCCCAAAATTTATGTGCATGCGTTGAAAAATCAAGCAACAAACCTTATGGACACGCCGCCACTGGTAATATCGCCAAAATTTCTAATAATGACTGTGGATAAAAGATTTCTTCATTTGGTGTATACAAACAACCAGTGGCGGCTCGTCATTTAGACTAGTAGGGGAGAAATAAAGATCCAAAGGGATGGCTTATTTTGATCAAATTTCATTAGTTTTAAACACCATTGTTTGCAAAATGATGATTATTAACCTAGAAATACCTACAATTCCTCATCAGAAGTGGAAATTTTCGCCCAAAAGATTAATAAAAGGGTTCTGATCTCTTTTTTATATAATTTAAAATAAAACCTACACAAAAAATTAAAAACATTTCCCAAAACTGGCTTAAATCGTCTCATTATTATCTCTTGTAATGGTATTTTCTGTATGTATTTGTTACGCCACTGTCTTCAAAATATGTGCGCATGCAGGGAACAATCAGGCACAACAAATCACTGAAAGGTTGTAGACGAGTCGCCATTGGTAATTACACCAGAATTCATGGTAATGACCGTGAATTCAACGAATAAGCACAAGAAGGAGAAAATTTTATTTAAAATTTCTTCATTTGCTATAAATAAACAAGCAGTGGCGGCTCGTCATTTAGATTAGTTGGCAAGTTATAAAGGACCAAATAAACAATTTTTATTTTGGAAAAAAATGGATAATTAACGAAATCTGACCAAATGTGCTTCCTTCAAATAAAACTGATAAGAAAGTAGTGATTTTCAAGAAAAAAGAGCCTAAAATTCTCTATGAAAAGCAGAAAATTTAGTTGAAAAAAAAAGAAAAAATTTAGTGTGAGCAATTTTTAAATACTGCATGAAACCTAAAAAATTCCCCTACAAAATGTTACCCCTTTGCTACGCCACTGTCTACATCTTCTGCTTAGATCAAAGTCAACGAATCACTAGAGCGTTAGAGACGAGCCGCCACTGGCAATGCCATTAAAATTTGTGGTAATGACCGTAATTTTGAGGTGCAAGAAAAAGGAGGAAGAAATTTATTCATTTATTATTATTATTATTATTATTTGGTATATACAAATAATCAGTGGCGGCTCGTCATTTAGGGGACTAGTAGGCGAGTAACTAAAATTATTTTTGTATAAAAGGGGATAGAAAAAGGACTAAAATTGATCAAATCTGCCATTTTTTGGTAACATTCAAACGGAAATTGCTGGAAAATTATCTTTTTTTAAAGAAATTTTCCATTAAATTTAGAAAGTTTTATTTAAAAAAATTGGAAAAAGTGTTCAAATTTCTTTTTTCTATAATTTAGAATGGACAATTTTTAAAACTTGCACGAAAAATGAGAATTTTTCTCAAATTTTTTTGAAGTTTTATTATTATTACGTTACTACTTGTTACGCCACTGTCTTTAAAATATGTACAGTCAAATACAACAAAGGAAACGTTGTAGACGAACCACCACTGACAATTGCACCAATATTTGTGATAAGGGCCAGGAGAATTTTATGTAAAATCGCTTTATTTGGTACCCAGAAACAAACAGCAGCGACTCGTCATTTAGGCCAGTAGACAAGTAACAGAAATTCGAAAAGTCCACTTTAATTTTGGATAAAAATCACAAAATATCAACGATCGGACGTACGTACTCCTTTGGCAACTTTCAAGCACATAACTCGAAGAAAATGATCTTTAAGAAGAAAATAGCCTTCCGCTCTGCTACACCACTGTCCGTCTCTTCCGCAAAATATGTGTCTGTGTAGATCAAACACGAGAACTCACGAGAAATTTGTAGACAAGCCGCCATTGATAATGACTATTTCATCTAGCATCTCTTTATTCAAATAACCAGTGGCGGCTCGTTATTTAGACTAGTAGAAGAGTAACAAAAATCGGAAAATTTAACTTGTATTCTGGGAAAAAAAGAGAGATAACCAACTAAAACTGATCAAAATTGCTCTTTCAGAGGCTTTCAAATAGAATTCGTCAAGAAATTAAGAAATTTTCCTCAAAACTCATTTAAATAGTCTTGGTATTCTCAATTTGAATAACATTTTCGTTGTCTCTTTGTTACACCACTGTCTTCAAAATATGTGCGATTGCGCAGAACAGTTGAAACAAAGCACTGAAAGATTGTAGACGAGCCGCCACTGGCAAAGACACCAAAATTTGTGGTAATGTCTGTGGACATTATGTTGGGGAAGAGGAAGAATAAGAAAATGAAGAGGGGGAACGGAAAATGACAGATTGTAAACGAACCGTCATTGATAATGACACCAAAATTTGTAGCAATGACCATGACCATGACCATGTTGCAGAAGAAGAAGAAGAAGAAAAGGGGGAAAGGCAAAAGAAAGATTGTAGACGAGCCGCCACTGGTAATGACGTGGACATGATGTTGCAGTAGAAGAAGACAAAGGGGGAAAGAAATTGAAAGATTATAGACGAGCCACCACTGGTAATGACGTAGACATGATGTTGCAGAAGAAGAAGAAAAAGAAGAGGGAAAGAAATTGAAAGATTATAAACGAGCCACCACTGGCAGTGACACCAAAATTTGTGGTAAAGACCGTGGACAGAAGAAAAAGAAGAAGAAAGGGAAAAGAAAATGACAATTTGAAGACGAGCCACCACTGGCAATGACACCAAAATTTGTGGTAATGACTGTGGATATTATGTTGCAGAAGAGGAAGAAGAAAACGAAGAGGGGGAAAGGAAAATGACAAATTGTAGACGAACAGTCATTGATAATGACACCAAAATTTTTAGCAATGACCTTGGACATTATGTTGCAGAAGAAGAAGAAGAAAAGGGGGGAAAGAAAAAAGAAAGATTGTAGACGAGCCGCTACTGGTAATGACACCAAAATTTGTGGTAATGACGTGGACATGATGTTGCAGAAGAAGAAGAAAAAGGGAGAAAGAAAATGAAAGATTATAGACGAGCTGCCACTGGCAGTGACACCAAAATTTGTGGTAATGACCGTGGACGGAAGAAAAAGAAGAAGAAGGGGACAGGAAAATGACAAATTGAAGACGAGCCGCTACTGGCAATGACACCAAAATTTATAGTAATGACTGTGGATATTATGTTGCAGAAGAAGGAAAAGAAGAAAACAAAGCGGGGGAGAAGGAAAATGACTGATTGTAGACGAGCCGTCATTGATAAATACACCAAAATTTGTAGCAATGACATTATGTTCCAGAAGAAGAAGAAGAAGAAGAAGAAAAGGGGGAAAGATTGTAGACGAGCCGCCACTGGTAATGACGTGAAAATTTGTGGTAATGAGGTGGACATGATGTTGTATAAGAAGAAGAAGAAGGGAGAGAGAAAATGGGAGGTTATACACGAGTCACCACTGGCAGTGTCACCAAAATTTGTGATAATGACCGTGGACAGAAGAAAAAGAAAAAGGGGAAAGGAAAATGACAAATTGAAGACGAGCCGCCACTGGCAATCGCACCAAAATATGTGGTAATGACCGTGGACAGAAAAAAAGAAGAAGGGGAAAGGAAAATGACAAGTTGAAGACGAGCCGCCACTGGCAATGACACCAAAATTTGTGGTAATGACCGTGGAGGAAGAAGAAGAAGAAGAAGACGAAGAAAGGAAAAAATTTTATTTAAAATCTCTTTATTTGGTTAGCTCCGGTTAAATTCTGTCTTGTTATATTGTTCGGTTACGGATTTAAATTGTAGCTGTTCAGAAAAGACCACAGAATTAACCAAAAAAAAACGAAGAAAAACAAAATCCAAATAAATAATCAGAAAAAAAGTATAGAAAGAATCGATTTATGTGCATCGTTCTCGCTTCCCGTCCAATTTCGATTCTGTGTAAGAGTGAATTGATCGGCTTGAAACGAATCGTAATTGGCCGGTTAATAATTTAAAACGATTATCCACTCTAATTTCGAACAGTTTTTCCACAATAATTATAAAATTCTTTTCGACTATAGATTTATGTTCCATTTAGATAAAAATAGAGACGGTTGAAGAAGAGAAAGAAAAAACCACACACACACACACATCCACACAAGAAAAGGTAAATGAATACTTTAGGGCATTCTATGAATTATTGTGAGATAATTTTTAATAATTATAGAACACCTGCGACAATAGATTCAAATGTTTCACAAAAAACAAAAATTAAAATTGTACATTCTGAGCCATCAATTTCCCTGAGGCGTTCAATTTTAAATGTTAGAATTGCTATAGTTCAATGGTTTTTGGAATTTACGTGAGAATTCCGTGATATTTGCAGTTCTGAGAAACTCTGAGGTGTTGTTGGTTGGCAGCTCAGATTTGTGAAATTCTGAGAACTTCTCAATTCTGATAATTATTATTCTGATAATTATAAATTAAGGGAAGAATGGTTGTTGTTAAACAATGATTGGCAAAAAAATCTAACAATAAGAATAATAGTAGAGTCTTGCTCAGATTTCTGAGATACTTGCCAAATTCTGAGTCGTTATGTAAGTTTTATGAACCGTCAATTTCTTGTAATTTACTTGAGAATTTTGTGATATTTGCAAAATTTGGGAAATTCTGACGCCTGGGGAGTTGTTATTTCTTAACGGCTCAGATTTGTGAAATTCTGCGACCTTCTCAATTCTGATACTTGGTAAATGAAGGGGAGAATTGTTGTTAAACAATAGTTGATTGCAAAACAAATCTAAGAGTAGCAGTAGAATCTTCATAATTATACATTTCGCTCAGAGTTCTGAGATACTTGCCAAATTCTGAATTGCTATGTAAGTTTTCTGAACCTTCAATTTGTTAAAATTTACTTGAGATTTTGTGATATTTGCAAAATTTTGGAAATTCTGAGGTCTGAGAAGTTGTTGTTTCTTAACAGCTCATATTTGTGAGACTTCTATGAAATTCTGAGAACTTCACCATTCTGATATTTTTCTAAATAAAGGGAACAACAGTTGTTGTTAAACAATGATTGGAAAACAAATCTAACAATAAGAGTAGAGTTTTCAAAATTATACCCTTTACTCAGATTTTTTAGACCCTTGCCAAATTCCGAGTCGTTCTGTAAATTTTCTGAACCTCCAATTCCCTTGCAGTGTTTAAATTTGAATGAAAAATCGCAATTTTTTGTAATGTACGTGAAAATTTTGTGATATTTGCAAAGTTTTGAAAAGGTCTAAGGAGATCAAATTTGTGAAATATCAGCAAATTTCTGAGAATTTTCCATTTTTTACAAAATATAGGGAAGAAATAATTTCTGTAAACCAATCATTTAGAAAAAAATCAAAACAGTATAGTAGAGTCCCCAAATCAGATTTTTTCTCAGATTTATGGAGCATTCTGAGACACTGGATACATTCTGAGCCATCAGTTATCCCGAGGCGGTAAAATTTAAGTGTCAAAATTGCAACAATTCAATCGTTTTTAGAACTTACATGAAACTGTCGGGATACTTGCAAAATATTATGACATTTTGAGCAGTTGTTGTTCATTTGGCAGCTCAAATTAGTGAAAAATCGGCAAAATTCTGAGACCTTTTCAATTTTGATGCTGACTAAGTGCAGCAAGAAGACAATTTCCAACAGACAATAACTGAGAAAAAGCCTAAAAGAATTTGTAAAATCGCCAGTCTTACTCAGATTTATAGAACCGTTGCTAAAAATTCTGAGACGTTATATAAATTCTGGACCGTCTATTTCCCAAAGGCATTCAAATTTAAATGTCAAATTTATGATAGTCCAATCTTTTTTAGAATGTAAATTAGAAATTCAAATTGTTGCAAAATTCTGATAACGCCTGAAGAGTTGTTGTTTTTTACAACTCAGATTTGTAAAATTTCAAAGAGATTTTAGAGTTTTCCAATTCTGATACTATCCGAAAGTAAACGAAAAATACAGTTTCTGTAAACTTCAAGCAACATTTTAAGGAGCTGTGAGGTTTTTACTTCTCAGATTTTTTAAACTTTCTGAGAACTGTTCATTTCTGATGCATGTCAAATGTATAAAAAAGAAACAATTCTTGATAGAAAATCTGAATTTAGCATTAGCTTGGATTTTTTTTCAGATTTGTGATGTTGAGACGTTACGTATATTTTGAGCGAACAATTCCACTGAGCTATTCAAATTTAAATGTAACAATTGTGACAAGTTCTGAGAAATTTGAAATATTTGAGCAAAATTCGGAGAACTTTCAGTTCTGAAACAATGACTGTGGAAAACGTCTGAGAATAGTGGTAGTAGAATTTTTAAAATTGCTCAGATTTGTGAAACACTCGCAGAGTCCTGAGATGTCATCTAGATTCCCTAAAGCGTTCAAATATTGATGTTGAAGTGGCTATAATTCAATCATTTTTTGAATTTGAGTGAAAGTTGTGTAATATCTGCAAATTGCAGCTCAGATGTTTGGAGTATGAAAGAAATTCTGAGAGATTTCCAATTCTGAGAGTTGCTATAAATGAAGGGAAAAGGGAATTTTGGTTAAACAGTAATGGAAAAACACTGAAAGTAATACCTACTAGTAGAATAATTCTTTTTGCTCAGATTTGTGAAAGTCTGGTGAAATTCTGAGACATTAGTTTAAAATTGACATGCAGTAATGCCAGTGTTTTCGAAACATTTACAAATTCCCGAGAACTTTTGAGGAGTTGCTGCTTTTTCGTGGATCAGATTTAAAACATTTCTGTGGAATTCCAAGAACTTTTTGGATTTTACTCAGATTTACTGAATTCTAAGTCTTTATGTACATTCTGAAGCATCAGTTATCATCAGGAATTCAAATGTTTCAGTTGAAACATTCTAACAGTTTTGAACTTGAGAATATCTACAAACTTTATAGAAATTCTGAGAGACTTGTGGTTTTTATAGCTCAGATTTGTCAAATGTTATAGAAAATCTGAGAAGCTTGCTAAATGAAGAGAAAAAACAAATAATAATTGAGAAACAATCGAAAAGAAGCACCTACGAGTAGAATTATTGCTCTTGTTCAGATTTCTTCTCAGATTTGTGAAACTAGTGAAATTCTGAGACATTTAGTTAAAATTTACATACAGAACTTTTGAGGAGCTATTGTTTTTTCCAACTCCTTAACTCTGTTTTTGCAGTATGAGAAAATAGCCGAAAGTAATACCTACTAGTAGAATTATTGTTTTTGCTCAGATTTGTGAAATTCTGAGACACGAGATTATAGTTCAAACGCAATAATTCTATTGTTTTCGGAATATTCACAAATTCCCGAGAACTTTTGAGGGGTTGCTGCTTTTTCGTGGATCAGATTTAAAAAATTTCTGTAGAATTCCAAGAACTTTTTGGATTTTACTCAGATTTGCCGAATTCTAAGTCTAAGCATCAGTTTCCATCAGGAATTCAAATGTTTCAATTGCAACATTCTAATAGTTTTGAACTTGAGAAAAACATTTGAAATGTCGACAAACTTTATAGAAATTCTAAGACTTTTGTTTTTTATGGCTCAGATTTGCCAAATGTTATAAAAAATCTGAGAAGCTTGCTAAATGAAGAGAAAAGACAAATAATAATTGAGAAACAATCGAAAAGAAGCACCTACGAGTAGAATTATTGCTCTTGTTCAGAGTTCTTCTCAGATTTGTGAAACTAGTGAAATTCTGAGACATCTAGTTAAAATTTACATGCAGAACTTTTGAGGAGCTATTGTTTTTTCCAACTCCTCAACGCTGTTTTTGCAATATGAGAAAATAGCTGAAAGTAATACCTATTGTTTTTGCTCAGATTTCTTCTCAGATTTGTGAAATTCTGAGACACGAGCTTATAGTTTAAACGCAATAATTCCATTGTTTTCGGAATATTCACAAATTTTTGAGAACTGTTGAGAAGCTACTCAGATTTTTGATATCTCTGTAAAATCCTGAGAACTTTTCTCAGATTGCAAATACTGAGACGTTTTCAAAACTAACCAAACTAACGAGTGGTTTTACATTTAGAAAACCACAAATATCAATTGTTAATTTACAATGTTGCCACGTATTTTCCTTTAAATCAAAGAATTACAAAAAATAAAAACTCACCCTTGTTGTTTGATGGCCACTTTTATGTTGCTGTTCCACCATCCTATCATCAACAATAATCCTATTTCTTATCACATCCATTTCTAAATTATTGTACATTTGATAATCATTATTATTACTAACACCATTTGTATAATTTTTTGGTTTCATTCCTAAATTTAAAGGGAGCTTTTGTAATGGCGCCGTCGTCGTCATTATTGTTGGTGTTGTTGTACTTGTTGTTATTGTTGTTGTTGTTATTATCATTGAATTATTACCACTGTTGCCAACAACAAAATTCTGAGGTACATTCGGACTAGAATTATTATTATTACTACTATTATTACTATTATTATTATTACTACTATTATGCAATATAGTTAGACTAATTGAAGGAATGCTTGTTGGTAGAAAAGTTTGATTGATTTTCGGTGATAACGGGGTGCTTGGTGGCGTTGGTGGTTGACTTGGTGGTGTATCTTGATCGATTTTATTATCACCACCCCTTTGTGTTGTTGTTGTTGTTGTTGTTGTACGTGAGGGTGGCGATGATTGGATTGTCGTCGGATTTAGGGTGAAATTTTCGAAAATTTTACCTGCAACAAAAAAAACAAAAACTATAATAATCGACAAAAGTGATAGTGTACGGCACGCTTTATTTCCCGTCTGTACAGACGTTTCAAAGTAATCGATTGAAATCAAATTAAAATTGGAATTAAGACAGAGATAGAGATAGAGATGGCGGGTAGACAGAGATAGATTTATCGAAAATTAAAAAAAAGAGGGTTGCAGGGTAACAATGCTCTAGACAAGGATGGGGATAGAACCGGAGTCTGGAATCATTTATCATTTGTTGGAAACAAATGAATTTCCCCGGTCGGTCTCTTCGATTCTACATTGGGATAGTGCAACAGAGATGGATATAAGACAAGCTATCTATATCTATCTATTTTATATGATAAAGGTGGATAGATTTTGTCGAAAAAAAGACAGAAGCCGTCTCGCTCTATCAACGATTATTGGCGATTAGTTGGAGAGAGATGGATCGATTTGAATGATTAATAATATAAAATACAATACGGACCACCGTAGGGTAAGTGTCTGAAATCGTAAATTTTTCTCTTTTTATCGCCTTTTTCCTTCTTTTCTACACTACAATGTTGGTATTCTCTCATTCTTTCGAAATTAAAAAATAAAAACTAAAATAAAATTAATGAATAAATAAGCAATTTATTATTCGGTAAAAGATTGTGTAGATTAATTAAACATTTTTAGGACTGCTGTTCGGCTATATGGAAACACTAAACAGAAAAAATATTTTTTGTTTTTTTTAGATTATTTTTAATTAATAGATGATTTTTCAAAATTATTATCATGATTGAACATGAAATCTTCAACATTAAAAATGATGACGTGGCAAATTTTTCTATACAACTCGATATCTGTCTATCTCTCGCATTTTATCGAAGATACAATCAAAGATTCCTCTGGTGTTGCCAACGTAAACCCACCGAAATCCCCTCAAATACGCCAGGTTCGACTGTCCAATCAACTGGTTGCATAACGGCGCGAAATTTGAATCTCTATAACCGACTGTCTAAAGTTGGGGGAAGGGGTGAACAGGCGCCAAATTTGATTTCTCTTCTATTAAATCTATATATCGTGATATCTCCCTCTTTTTATGAAAAATACAATCAAAGATTGCTCTGGTGTTGCCAACCAATCGAATTCCCCTCAAATGTGACAGATGTGATTATCCAATCAACGATGAGATTTGATCCGACTGAAATGTAATTGGTGGTATAAAGGCGCGAAATTTGAAAAGTTGCCACCACTAGTAACTTTTATTACCAACTGATGATTAAATAAATCCCGTTATAAATGTCTATCTTTGTCACACATTTTTTTCAAAAATTCCTCTGGTGTTACCAACATAAACCAATCGAATTCCCCTCAAATATGACAGATGTGATTGTCCAATCCAAATAAAGACACGAAATTTGAAAAGCTATCACTGTTTTCACTACTAGTAACTTTTATTACCAACTGTCTACCTTATTGTATAAAGTAAGAGGGTGGAAAGGGTGCTAAATTGGATTTATTTTCGATTAAATATCGACAAATGAACAAAATAAATTCCACCAATTCACGGTGGAAGATTTTATTGCGCAGAAATCTCATTGGTTGGATATAAAGGCGCGAAATTTGAAAAGAATAGTAACTAAAAGTGTGATTTAGTTATAGTCACAGAAATACAAACTAACTATACCTAAAGTTACTAAATTAGTAAGATAAGTGAGTAAAAATTAGGGATTTTTATTCCGTAAGGTTTTCGTTATTCTTCCGTAAATCCCTACTGTTATAGTACAATAATCTAGTAACTTTTATTACCAACTGTCTAACCATATAGAATAGAAAAGTAAATTCAATTTTTATTTGATTAAATATCGAGAAACGATTAAAATAAATCCCATTAAAAATGATGATGTGGCAATTATTTTTATATTCTCCTCTCTCTCTCTCTCTCTCTCTCTCTCTCTCTTTAATTACCAACATAAAGCAATCGAATTCCCTACAAATATGACAGAGGCGATTGGTATTGCGCAAGCGCCATCTCACCTGTGTTCGTCCAATCAACACTGAGATTTCTTTGAACGAAATGTCATTGGTTGCAATAAAGGCACGAAATTCAAAAAATTATTACTGTTTTCACTGCTAATAACTTCTATTGCCAACGTAAACCAATCAAATTCGCCTAACTAGTGTTGCACGCGCATTCCTATAGTGGTATCCATCCAACAGAAACGTCATTAGTCGAATATAAAGGCGCGAAATTTGAAAAATTGTATACTTTCTAACAGTAAAGTTAAAAAGAAACAAAAAACACCAAATAAACCGACAATACTTAATGGAGGTTATAATTTTGATGTAGTCACGTGATAATTGAATAGCAGCCAACTAAGTAAACGTAAAGTTACTAAATTAGCAAGTTAGTAATTGTAAATAAGTGAAAGTTAGTGACTTTTATTCCGTCATGTTCTCGTCAATTTTACGCGAATCGTCTATTTTTATAGTAATTATTATTACCAACTGTCTTCTATACGAGGTAGAGTGGGAGGGTGGAAAAGGCGCCAAATTTGATTTCGGTTCAATTAAATATCGAGAAATAACATAAATAAATAGGTTAAGTAGGCTGACTTGATTCGTGTCTTTATTAATATCCACCATTAAAAATGATGACGTGGCAGTTTTTCCTATCTCTCTCACGTTTTGTCAGAGATTCCTCCAGTGTTGCCAACATAAGTCAATCAAATTCCCTCCAAATGTGACACAGACAACTCGTAATAGTTTTAGTTCAATAAACTAGTGACTTTTATTACCAACTGTCTAGCTATATAGAGTAGAGTGGAGGGGTAGAAAAGGCGCCAAATTTGATTTTTCTTCGATTAAATATTTTATTAAAAGCGATGACGTGGCATTTTATCAAAGATTCCCCTATAATATTACCAACATAAATCAATCGAATTCCCCTACTTGTCCAATCCTACATGTCCAATCAGCGGTATAAGATTTTATTTATGAAAAATGTCGCTAGTTGTACAAAAACGTCTTTTAACAAACAGAATAAACATCGATGCTACCAACATAAATCAATCGAATTCCCTCCAACAGACAATGGGTCACATTTTTAGTACAACGAACTAGTAACTTTTATTACCAACTGTCTACTTCATAGTGAACAGAGGAGTGGGGGTGGAAAAGGCGCCAAATTTGATTTCTATTCGAATAAATATAGGTTAAGTACACAGACTTGATTCGTGTCTTTATTAACATCCACCATTACAAATGATGACGTCGGAAATTTTTCTATCGCTCTCTCGTTTTATCAAAGAGTCCTCCAGTGTTGCCAACATAAACCAATCAAATTCCCGAAATATGACAGATAGGTATCTAGTAATAGTTTTAGTACAATAAACTAGTAACTTTTATTACCAACTGTCTAACTCTTTAGGATAGAGTGGGAGCGGTGGAAAAGGCGCCAAATTCGGTTTTTCTTCGATTAAATATCGAAGAATGAAAGAAATAAATCTGCGTATNAAAATTCAGTATTCACACGAAAATAGTTGCAATTATTTTAATAGTCGATTAAATTTCCAGTGATTTTTATTACATCAATATTGGTAACACTTACTACCGATATTACAGTTTTTCTAACCTAGAAATTGGCAAAAAAGCGAGTTATAGTAGGCTATGATTTTCTAGTGAGTTTTTTGTACCAATTTAGGTTACAATAACAAAATTTCCCCAATTTTAGTAACTTTGATTGTAAAATAAAAAACATGGCGCCGATTTCAATGGTCTTCTAACCTCCAAAAGATCATAAAATTCAATATTTACATTAAAATAATATAAAAAAAAATAAGAGAAAAAATAGAAACAAGAGAATAAAAGCTGGGAAAAGTTAAAAATAAATAAAAAACGAATCCATAATAAAACTATTAATGTGTGTATGCACAGCTGCATATTTGATAAGTCAGTAGGACTTAAGACACATGTTTTTCTTTCTCAATTAGAATATGCATCAAGCTACCCGAGATAAACAAAAGACGACCAAAAAAACAACTCTAATAGAAATTAAAAAGAAAACGAACAAGAGAGAGATGGAGTAATTAAATTTTTGTTCATTTGACCGAATTTTTTCTATAATTATTAAGGCGCGGCTTTTCCATAATTATCCAATCATCATCACAGCCCACTATTACAATCCATCTATTCAAATTGAAATTATTTGTGAAATACTCAGTTGGCTATGTATCAATAATAACAAAATAATTTCATAGGTGACTATGTTTTTATAGGAGAATGCGAGAAGAAGAAAAGAAATAAATTCCATTTTGTCTACGTCACGATTCGATATTCAAATGTCTAATTATTCATATATGTCAAGACTGTCACACGATATCTCGTCATCTTTCTCTAACCGATAATTACTCGTATCTGGCTGTCTTTGTTTTGATTTTATTCCGATTTTTTTCCTCTTCTGTTGTTCTCTATAATCATGACTAACTAGATTTGAATAGCGATAATCGTAAAAAATTGGGAATTTTTCAACGAAAACTGCAACAATCGGTAATTATAATAGGCTAAATAAGGATGGCTGTCGTTTTTTGGCGATTTTCTCGAATTAACGGTTAATTTCAAAAAAGGTGTGGTTTTTTTTATTAAAAAATTTCGTGAATCTATTACACGAACATAACCCCAAATATCGGCCCGATAGATGGCGCTTTTCTAACCTCTTTAATCTATTCACCGAAAAGGGTGAATTGGGAAAGGGGTCTCAAGAGGTTAACCGATTTCTTCCGCCCTTTTAACCTCGACCCCATCGGGGGAAGATCAATTTTCCCCCAGCCGCCAGGTAGGATTTCTTCGTATTGAATCGCGGCTGTGTTGAGAGGCAATTGTTTATTGTATTATTAAAATAACAGAAAAAATCTAGTAAACAGAGGAAGACAGTTGATAGGAATTGATGAGGTGTCGTCTGTGTTAAATGAATAAACAAACGAAAATCTATCAGTGAGACAACAGCCAACTTCGCTGCTTTATTATTTTATTATAAATTAACACAGTGTGAACGAACCTTTAATAATTGTTGTTTTTTTTTCTCTAATCAAATATCTCTATCTCTGTCGCGCGATTAATTGATTTTGATGAAAAACAGATGAATACGCATTGGTGGAGGGAAAAAAAACAACAGAAGAACGACGCCCATCGAGTTTTTTTTGGCCCTCTCGATTCCATAGCCTTCTTAAAAATTTTCTGTGTAAAGATTAGATAAGGATAGAGAGATTAAACGTGTTGCTTGATCATCGTTTAATAATCAATAGACGTGGAGATTTTCCCTCAACTACCCCTAATTCTTCATCTCGAGTATTCTAGGGGTAGTTTTTTGTGCGCCTCTCAATATTATCCATCGATTACCACATATTAAGCGGAATCACCACAAACAAACCCCTATTGAAATACAAACTACCCCCAGTATATTTTGGGTTGATTTAACCCTGTGTGAAATTCCAGTTTTCTGGTGTTTTGTTTTTTTTTCAACCCCGATCGAGTTGGGGTGTGTGTACAACAAAGAAACCCTTCCTGATATCTTTTAAAATAAATCCAATATCTATATAGAGAAGAGGGTTGAAAGATGATACCGGGATTAGTAAATGATGTTGTTTAGGGGTTGATTTTTTTTCTGTATTTTTTGCAAACCAACGGGTAGTTTTCAGGTTAAATACCATGAGAAAATTGTATTTTCGGGGGTTAAATACATTATCGATGGTAAATTGCACAATTTTTCAACGTCTCTTATTATTTGCGGAAGACGTAAAAAATAAGGGATGATGGTTGCTTTTGTCATCATTAGAAGCTTCTTTTATTTCTTTCGAAAGGGTAGTAAAATGATAGAAAAGGGTACAATTTCACCCTGTTTTGTACGGAAGAAATCATTTTGATACGAAAAACAGTTGCGACACATCTGATTACCTGGAAATATTTCACCCTGTGTGTACAAAGTGGCCCATTCAAAAAAGTTAACGGAATATCTAAATTGGGAAATTAAAAAAATCGGGGATGCAAGTAAGGGTAGTTCCAAAAATTCTCGATTTGTTTTAGTATAGTTGCAATTATAAAAACAATGAAATTAGGGTTGAATTTTGATAGTTTCGAATATACAGGGTGTCTCATTTAATGTAATCAATGTAATCTGTAATAAACAATTAACGTTAAATTAGAAAAAAGCGATTATTAAGGGTAGTTTTCTAAATTCTACACAATTCTGTTAATTTTATACAGGGTGTTCCCTTCTATTTAACAAAATTCGATTTTAAATATCGGTAGTTTACGTTGTAGTTGGCTATGACTTGATTACGTAATGTCGTAGATTGTTTCATAATTTGCTGTATTTGTTAAAGTAGCCGAACAAAGCTGCGACATTCTGTATGAAAATCAAAGCCAACTCCGTTGGTTTAGTTAACTAACAGTTGAACGAACTAAAATAAGGCCAAATTGTGGTAAACCACCCTTTTGAACAATGGGGATGATTTTATTTGTTTGTTATTGATGGATAGTTTGATATCAATGGAAAATACGAGATGTTGGCCATGTTTTTGTACGTAGTGTCGGAGCTTTGTTCGGACATTTATAAACTACATTAACAGAAATCAAATTTAGTGAAATATGAACCAATCTACGACATTACTACTCTATTTCATTATTTATTAAATTAATAGAATATACAGAGTGTTCCATTTAAGCTAACCAATTTTTAAACAATAAAATGCAATATTATATTAGGAAAGAATGACGTTTAAGGGTAGTTTTTGAATTTCTACACAATTTGATTAGGGGTAACATTTCTAATTATATACAGAACGTTCCATTTTACACATACATCGGCTGATAAAATTTGATTTCCAATATATTAACAGTTGAATAACTCAAAATTCGCCCCAAATTTGAATTGTTTTATTTCCAGAACACCACCCTTCTTATCAATGGGGATGATTTTATTCTATTTCGATTAAATTCGCTTGTAATTAATTGACAGAAAGGTTAGAATTTCTTGTTAATTGACCCAAATCAAAGCCAATTTGATGTTATCGTACTTGATATACTTTACTTAACAGTTGGCTGTGTTTATGGTAGATAATGTCGTTGATTTCTTCAGACACTCGACAAATGAATTAACAAATGCCAAATATAACGGGTGATCCACAAAATTTGCAACAATCACAGTAATTTTAAAGATCATTATTTACAGTTGGCCATGGCTTAGTTACATACTTGATTGGTTTGTGGATTGATATCTATGGCCGAACAAAGCTACGAACTACGTTATAAAGTCATAGCCAACTTTGAGTTAAATTACCAATATCTGTCTCACTCTCTCTATGTTATTATTGACGTTGATGTTGGAAAGAGAAGTAATCTTCCATTACTTTCATTTGTTTTTAATTGTTCGTCTTTTGTTTCTTTATTACTACTACTATTATTATTGTTTCTATTGTTATTATATATTGTATTATTGTTATAAAATGTACAATGTAGAAGAGACGGTCGCTTTTATTGTGGTTTGTTCGGTTTTTCGGTACATTTCAATGTTGTAAAGTGAAAATAAATAAGAGAATAAATAAGAAGAAAAGAGAAGAATTGTAAAAAAAATTTAATAANTTAATAATAATAATAATATAATAATAATAATAATAATAATAATAATAATAATAATAATAATAATAATAATAATAATAATGGGAGGAAAGAAAAAGAAAGCAACAACGCTAGACCGGAATCCGCCTCTTTGATTTTTACGGCATGAATTTAATGTCTTTTTTCTCTTTCCACACACACACACAGCCAAAGACGTAAAAATATGAAATATCCCCATATTTCGATTGTTTTTTGTTTTTTGTTTTTTTTATTCAAATTCCACCATTAAACCAATTCGTTACAGTCTGTTGTTCTTATTCTTGTTCTCAAAACGAGTTAAAAACAATTAAAAAAAAAAACAAATGATTTTTCGTTTTATTAACAAAACAATTAGAATTGTTGGCGCCAATTGGGACACTCTGTATATTCGATTAATTAATCAATTATACAACATAAAAGAGTTGGCTATGGTTTGTTTAGTTAGTGTCGTAGATTGGTTCATATTTCAGTAAATTTGACATTTATTAGTATATTTTTCAAAAGCATGGCCAACTGTGAGATGAAATCTATATTGTGTTGGTATAATCAAATTGGCCATGATTTGTGTCAATTACAAACAAATTCTATTCAGATGTTATGAAAATCATCGCCTTTCTTAAACAGGGTGTTTTTCTTGCAATAAAATAAATAATTGATATTATCATCTTTTAACTAAAAGTGTTAACAGTTTTAAAGTCGAATGTAGACGTGAAATGGGACATTCTGTATATAAAAACTCAATTAAACTGTAGAATTTAAAAAGTACCCTTAATAATTATTGTTTTGTTTTCTTAATATGACATTATTTCAAAAGTTTAACAATTGCTTATATTAGATGGAACACTCTGTATATTGCGCCAAATTAATAAGTAACGAAATACCCCCGAATTGTTTTAGTTACGTAGGTTCGTAGATTGGTTCATATTTTATTAAATTTAACAACTGTTGGTATATTTTTTCAAACAACTGAACTAAGCTACGACACTACGTATAAAAAGTATAGCCAACTGCAAGATAAAATTTGTATATTGTATTGATATCATCAAATTAGCCATGATTTGTGTCAATTAACAAGAAATTCTACCGTTTCTGTCAATTAATTTTAAGCTAAACTAATCGAAATAAAATAAAATCATCCCTTTCGTTAAAAAGGGTGTTTTTTTTGGAATAAAACAAATCAAATTAGGGCTTTTATCAGCGAGTATACGTGTAAAATTGAACATTCTGTATACAATTAGAAGTGTTACCCTCGAATCAAATTGTGTGGAATTAAAAAAACTACCCTTAATAATCGTCATTCTTTCCTAATATAATATTATATTTTATTACTTAAAAATTGCTAACTTCAAATGGAACAACCTGTATTTTCTATTACTTTAACAAATAATGAACTATAGTGGTGTATTACATCAAAGTTGGCTATGGCTTGATTATACAATGTCGTAGATAGGTACATATTTTACTAAATTTGACTGTTAATGGAGTTTATAAATGTCCGAACAAAGGTCCGACATTACGTACAAAAAACATGGCCAATTGTTGTACACCTCGTATTTTACATCGATATCAAATTATCCATGATTTGGGTAAATTAACAAAAAATCCTCGATTTTCTGTCAATTAATAACAAACAAATGAGTAAATCATCCCTTGGTTAGAAGGGGTGATTTTATTTATTTATTCAACTGTCAGTTCACTCATATATCGAGTATGCCATGGTAATTGACTTCTATAATGTCGTAGCTTAGTTCAACTACTCGAAAAACATTAACAAATGTCAAATTTGGTAAAATACGAATCAATCTACGACATTAGGTAAACAAGACATAGCCAATTGCAAACAAAATCAAATTAGCCATGATTTAGGTAAATTAACAAAAAATCATCGATTTTCCGTCAATTAATAACAAACAAATGAATAATTCATCCCTTGGTTAAAAGGGGTGGTTTTATTTATTTATTCAACTGTCAGTTCACTAATATATCGAGTATGCCATGATAATTGACTTCTATAATGACGTAGCTTAGTTCAACTATTCGAAAAACATTAACAAATGTCAAATTTTTTAAAATATGAATCAATCTACGACATTAGGTAAACAAGACATGGCCAATTGCAAACAATATCAAATTAGCCATGATTTGTGTAAATTGAAAAGAAATTCTGGCTTTTCTATCAATTCATTGGAAATGAAAATGTAAATAAATCAAAAACATCCCCTTTTGTTAAATAGGGTAGTTTTACAATAAAACTATCAAAATTTGTATTTAATTATTATTTTTAGTTTATTCAACTGTTATCTAACTAATATATCGCAGTTGGCCAAATGTCGTAACTCAATTCAACTACATATTTAGAAAACTGGAACAAACGTCAAATTTAGTAAATTATGAACTAATCTACGACACTACGTAACTAAAGCATGGCCTACTACAAGCAATAATCTCCAAAAAGTAAAAAAAATTAGCCTACTATGATGTTTTTCTAAATTTGAGCGTAAATTGTTCCAATTTTTATGGAACACCCGTTATATTTGTGTAATTATTTAAGAAATGTGACACATTAGTAACAACAACAATAATAATAATTCTAATTGCACAATATTGAAAATGAAAGATTTGTCATGTTGATATGTCGATATGCAGATTTTTATAAAATATTCAAATCTACCGTATATCCCATCAAAAACCACCCCAATATCCCTGTAATTATCATTATTATTATTTAATTATCAATTATTATCAGGTACTCGATATAATGTCCATTTAAATTAATATTTTTTGATAATAATAGATCGTCTTTTGTTTCAATTTTTCAATATAGTATAAACAAATTTTGGGTAATATTAAATGGAACACTCTGTATAAATTGATTGACCTTAATCAATATGAAATACCTATTATTAATAACGATTAGAATTTTCTTTAAAAAAAAAGGAAACAACTGAACGAGTGAATGAAAAAACAAGAGAAAATAAACAAAAGAATTAAGAAATTGCAAAATGCACGCCTACTATGTTATTATTTCTTTTAGAATTTCAAAAATTTCAATTTTTTTTGCTTTACAAATAAGAAATAAATTATACACTTTGTTATTAATTAATTATGTAATTTTATTTCGATAATGTTGGTAATTATAGAGTTTAGATCGGTGATAATTAATTCGAAAATTCCAATTTCTTATTTTTTGAAATTTATAGCTCAATTAAGGTTGAATTTAACAATTTTACAGAATTACGTCCCAAAATCGTTGATTTTCACGCAAAAGGGCCAAAACCGACAACATTGCCATATAATTTCACTTCATAGTTGGCCATGATTTTGGTTAGCTAGTGTCGTAACTTAGTTCGGATGCTTTTTATTGAAAAGTACCAAAGCCTGCTAAATTGACAGTGTGATAGTACAAATTTGGCCGTATAAAAAGAAACAGTGGAAAATCTATTGCCAACTTTATGAATATTTGGAAATTTGTATTGGTAAATAGCGCCACTGTGGCGAAAATTTCAAACAAATTATGCAATACAATAGAGTACTGGAAGCTCTAGCGGGCTATGCACGTAAATTAAGCAACAAGGCCTGCTTGATTAAACAGTTTATCGTTTATATTGTTCGATGGTTATAAATCTGTGAGTCTTGCAACCCATTTGAGTGGCAATAGTTGACATTTTCTGATAAACTCAGAGAATGAGGAAAGTGTTGCAACCCACTTGGACGGCAATTAGAGCCCCAGTACGGCGAAAATTGAATTTTTTTATAAATTTAAAGAATTGAATAGCTAACTGTTCAACCAAGTAGGCTTTGATAGAAGTGTTGCAACCCATTTGAACGGTAACTAGCGCCAATACGGCGACAAGTGGCATTTCTTCGAAAATTTAGCGATTTAGGAAATGGTTGCAACCCATCTGAGCACAGAGAACTGTTTAAACAAGTAGGCTTTGCTAAAAATGTTGCAACCCATCTGAACGGTAACTAGCCATTAAAACTGGTATTTTTCCATAAATTTAGGGAATTCAATGGGTAACTGCTTAACCAATAAAAATATTGCAACCCATTTGAGCGGCAACTATCGCCAGTACGACGAACGTTTAGCGAATTAAGAAATGGTTGCAATCCATCCGAGGACAGAGAACTGTTTAACCAAGTAGGCTTTGCTAAAAATGTTGCAACCCATCTGAATAGTAAACAGCGCCATTGCAGTGAAAATTGGTATTTTTCCATAAATTTAAGGAATTCCATAGGAAACTACTTAACCAAGTAGGCTTTACTGAAAATGTTGCAACCCATTTGAGTGGTAACTAGCGCCAATACGGCGACAACTGGCATTTTCTCGAAAATCTAGGGAATAAGAAATGGTTGCAACCCATCTGGGAACAGAAAACTGTTTAAGCAAAAAAAAATATTGCAACCCATCTGAATGGTAACTAGCGCCATAGCGGTAAAATTGGTATTTTTTATAAATTTAGGGAATTTAGTAGAAAACTGTTTAACCAAATAGGCTTTGCTAACAATGTTGCAACCCATTTGTGTGCTAACTAGCGCTAATACGACAACAACTGGCCCTTTTTCGAAAATTTATGGAATTAAGAAATGATTGCAACCCATCTGAGAATAAAGAACTGTTTAACCAAGTAGATTTTGCTAAAAATATTGCCATGAAAATTGGTATTTTTCCATAAATTTAGGGAATTCAATAGACAACTGTTTAACCAAGTAGGTTTTGCTAGAACTATTGCAACCCATTTGAGCGGCAATTATCGCCAATACGGCGAACATTTAGGGAATTAAGAAACGGTTGCAACCCATCCGAGGACAGAGAACTGTTTAACCAAGTAGACTTTGCTAAAAATGTTGCAACCCATCTGAATGGTAACTAGCGCCATTGCGATGAAAATTGGTATTTAACCATAAATTTCGGCAATTCAATAGAAAACTGTTTAGTCAAGTAGGCTTTGATAAAGAGTAACAGTTGCTCAAATTAAATAACTGTAGAGTTTCTCAAATTGTCGTCATTAAAATTTTAACGACTTATTAAATAGGAAAATTACAAATTTTTTTCTAAGCCGTTATTGTTGTTGTTGAAAATCAACAATGTTGTCGATTCGTGTTAATGATTACTGTAGCTAATTCTAGCTATGTTGTTAAATTTAACAAACAATTAACAATATGATTATTGTTATTTTTTGAATGCGTAAATTTAATGAATTTAATAATAATAAAATAGAAAATTTTATCAACAATTTATTACTATTATTACTATTATTATTATTTGTTGACGTCAATATATTTTTTTTAATTGTTTTTAGTAAAATCAACATCTGTTTGTTATCCGATCTCATCTCCATATGTTTAACATTAGAAATAATTCTTTAAAATTCCATAAAGTGTCCATTTTCGAATAAATAATGAAAAATGGGAATTACCGGGAATTCTAAAGAGATTTGTCACAAGCTGACAACAGTGTAATCAATCAATCACGCCAACTTTAATACGATTATCAACGATATTTATACCGTGCAGGGTTGCCAGAATGGTTCACATTTAGAGATTTACGGATTTTTTGCTATAATCGTCAAAATTTTGATTTTTTTTCTGTAAAATAACGATTGGTAGCACTGTTATATAATTTTTCAATAAAATCCTAAATTATTATAAAATACCGTTAATAATAAAATTAATTACAATTTAATAGGAAATTTATTGAAAAATTAATTTGCATTTAAAAGACAACATTAATCTACCAACATTAAAAAAATAAATGGTACTAGCCATTAAAATAAAACCGTGCGTTAACAGGTATTAAAGTACAGTTTTTGTTGCTTTAAAACGCTATAACTGGCGCAAAATTGAAAAAAATTCTATAAAAATAGCCACTTTAGACAATTATAGAAATTCGGAATTCTAAAGAAATTTGTCACAAGCTGACAACGGTGTAATCAATCAATCACGCCAACTTTAATACCATTATCAACGATATTTATACCGTGCAGGGTTGCCAGAATGGTTCACATTTAGAGATTTACGGATTTTTTACTATAATCGTCGAGTATATTTGTTTCTTGTCAAATTTTTGATTTTTTTTCTGGAAAATAACGATAGGTAGTACTGTTATAGAATTTTTCAATAAAATCCTAAATTATTATAAAATACCGTTAATAACAATTTAATTTGGAATTTATTGAAGAATTTAGTTGAATTTAAAAGACAAATATTCAACTACCAACATTAAAAAAATTAATTACACTAGCCATTAAAGTAAAACCGTGCGTTAACAGTTATTAAAGTACACTTTTTGGTGCTTCAACCACGCTATAATTGGCGTAAAATTGAGAAATCTGTATAAAAATGTCAATTTTAGATAATTGTAGAAATCATCCGGAATTCTACGGAAATTTGTCACAAGCTGGCAACAGTGTAATCAATCAATCACGCCAACTTGAATACAATTATCAACGATATTTATGCCGTGCAGGGTTGCCAGAATGGTTTACATTTTAGAGATTTACGGATTTTTTGCTATAATCGTCGAGTACATTTGTTTCTCGACAAATTTTTAATTTTTTTTCTGGAAAATAACGATTGGCAGTACTGTTGTATAATTTTCCAATGAAATCCTAAATTATTATAAAATACCGTTAATAATAAAATTAATAACAATTTAATTTGGAATTTATTGAAGAATTTAGTTGAATTTAAAAGACAAATTCAACTACCAACATTAAAAAAATTAATTACACTAGCCATTAAAGTAAAACCGTGCGTTAACAGTTATTAAAGTACACTTTTTAGTGCTTCTACCAAGCTATAATTGGCGCAAAATTGAGAAATCTCTATAAAAATGTCAATTTTAGATAATTGTAGAAATCATCCGGAATTCTACGGAAATTTATCACAAGCTGGCAACGGTGTAATCAATCAATCACTACCACTCTAATACGATTATCAATGATATTTATACCGTGCAGGGTTGCCAGAATGGTTTACATTTACGGATTTGCGGATTTTTTGCTATAACCGCCGAATATTGGACTTTTCTTTTTATATTTTCGAAAATTTATCATTTTGCTAAAAATAAAATTGGTAGCACTGTTTTTCAATAAAAAAAAATTATAAATGAATTATAAATAAATAATTATTTTAGATGAAATTCCTTAAATTAGAACATTGAATAATATGAAAATTATTAGAAAAATTATTGAACGCAATTTGACAGCTGTCATTTGAATTGAAATTACCAACCTCGAGGAAATAAATTTCACTAAAATTGTTGGATTAACTACCCAAAATAGACAAAAATCTAGAGAAATTTACCACAAGCTGGCAACGATGCAATCAATCAATCACAACAATGATACTTATACTATGCAGGGTTGCCATCTTGGCTTAATTTAAGATTTTTTGGTTAGAATCGTCGAATTTTGCTTTAACAACGCAAAATAGACAGAAATCTAGGGAAATTTGCCACAAGCTGACAACGGTGCAATCAATCAATCACAACAAATTTGATACAATTATCAATGATACTTATACTGGACAAGGTTGCCAAATTGATTTATTTTAAAGAATTTGGGGATTTTTGTTAGAATCGCCGAATGATTCTGGCGTGTTAAAAATAACAACAACAAAAATGTAAATTTGAATTGTTGAACTTGACCTGGCCTAGTTTAATTAAACATCATCAAATTTTTTTCGGTGTAATTTGGATAACTCGTTTTTCTGCACGATTACAATAGAAAAAATCGACAATTCCGTTAGTCTTTTGTTACTTGTTCGTGTTCTCTCTCTCTCTCTCGAATTTTTAACTTTAATCGATGATAAAAAAATCCGTTATTTTATCAACTTTTCTATTAGTTTAACTGTTTAAAATTTAATTTTTTTTCTCGGTATATGCGACTTCCCGAAATTTTCCATTCAATCTGTTGATTTTATACGAAAATTACGCAATTATCGCTGCGGGCTGAAAAAAATTTTGAAAGATTTCACACGTTGTTGAACAATCAATTCAAAAAACAAAAAAAAGAATCCTGTCGTCGCATCAGCGTTGGCCAGATTGCTTTATTTGTTTATTTGTTTGTTTTCCACGGTTGTTATTGTTTTTCTTTCGTCACGTGTATGTTGATTTTCTCCTAGATTGATTGAAAGAGGACAGTTGAATAGAAAAGGAGAAATTTCGGTTAGTTCTCGAGCACTAAATTGTCGAGTGCTTATTTTAAAGCACTAAAAGTAACTAGAAAAAATCTAATGAATTATTTATGAGAACAAATATTTGTATAACTCATGAGAAAAGTTACAAATTTTAATTATCAACAAACGAATTTAAACAGTCTACAAGTGGGTTGCTCCAAACTATGTTTAAATCCTCTAATAGTTGATGTTGAGTCGAAATTTGGCAACATAGTAAACTCAAATAGTTCGACAAGAGTTTAGTGATTTTCGCGAGAAACTAGAACTCATGTTGGTTGTACTGAAACGAACATAACCTTAAATTGCTATTATTGCGCCATTAGTTTTAACATAATTGTCGACTAAATGGGTTGCTTAAAAAAACTTGATAGAGTTTAGTGATTTTCAGGAGCTATGTTGGTAGCATTGAAGCGAACATAACCTAATTGCGCCATTTTTAACATTCAGATTTAACATCATTGTCAACTAAATGCTCAATTAGGCAAATTTTTGCAGTGAATTTGGTATTTTTCGAGAGAAACAAGGGTTCTGTTGGTAGTACTGAGGAGAAGCTAACCTCAATTTATTACGTGACAGATGACTTAACAGCTTATCAAACTGACAGACAAAATTTGATGAAGCAACAGAAGCTAGAAGGTCTGTTCGGATCGACTATTAACATTAACCATAGTAACCAGTCAGAAAGTTAGAGAATACCACTGTAACAATAAAATCGTTACAGTAAATCCAGTCATGTGGTATAAAGTTTTAAAGTATCTACCAACTTTAGAGATCAAAGTTTGATAATTTTTATACAGAAACGGGTAGTCAGATTTACATCCTTAGATTGGTACTATTGGAGGACTAAATTAATACTCGTTTGGTTACATGTCAGAAACATAACCTCAAATTATAATTGTTACGCCATTTATAAGTTTCTGTCAACTCAATGCTTCGTTGAACTTTTTTATATTGAAAAATTTAGTGATTTTCAGGAGAAACTAGAGCTTAAGTTGGCAGCACTAAGGGGAATATAACCTCAAATTCATCGAGGTAATAGAAAAATCAAAACTTTAACACAAATATTTGATATAACCCGATGCAATCCACTCTATCAGTGGTATTCTATAACTTCTAGACAATTGGTTGTCATGACAACTGTATAGTGATATAATGATAGAATTTTAAAGAGTGATAGGAATTTTGTTGTTATGGTAACCAATTGCCAAAAAGTTAGAGAATACCGCTAATAAGATCGTTATACTTATTTTGATCATTGTTATTATCGGTCCAAATACACAGTTAAACAACTTCTGAGAGAGTTTAGTGATTTTCAAGAGAAACTTGGTTTTATGTTGGTAGTATTGAGAGGAGCATAACCTCAAATTATCGCTATTTGACTGTGTTAAATCCTGTAATGCAACAGAAAAATTGGAATTTTGGACACAAACTTGATGCAATCCACCTTCTATTAGCGGTATTCTTTAAAATTTTAAAATCGGTTACCATAACAACGCTGAATTGATCGCCACTAGTACTTATGCTTTATCTCTTTCCAATTATACCTAACTAAATTGTGAAGAGTGAGATAGAAGTTCTACATAAAATGACAATTAATATCTAGCGTTGTTATGGTAACCATTTGTTAAAAAGTTACACAATACCACTTTAGTTGCGCCATTGATTCAATGCTAACTTTGATTGTTGTTATTGTTCTTTTCGTTTGTTTATTCATTATTATCGAGCCTAATATTCATAAAAATCGACAATTTTTGGAATTCGATTATTTCGAAAATTCCCCCAAAAAAATTCGTTGTATTGTTTGTAAATCGAAGTAATCCTTGAATTTTGTTATTGTTTCCACAATTTTGGTAAATATTATTCCCCTTATCACCCCCCTCTTACCCTAACCATCGTCATGTTAATTACAAATAATTAGAATTAATTAGAATTAGAACAATTGAAAAAATAAACGAAATTCAACGCTGAAAAAAATGAAGAAACCAAAAAACAAAAAAAAACAAACAGTCGAATAATAGAAACAAAAGACTTACCGGTAGTAAAAGCGGCCATTGGCAATGACCTTGATATACTCTCAGCCACCTCTGATGTCAATCCATAAATACCTAATAATTCTCGCATTGTATTCATTGCGTACTCTCTCATATCACTAATTTGTTGTTGTCCACTATTAACACTATTACTATTATTATTATTATTATTATTATTATTACTATTATTACCACTATTATCACTATTATTATTATTATTATTATTATTATTATTATTATTATTATTTTGTAAATGATGATTTTGATGATTATGATAACTACCATTATTCGTGCTCGTTGATAAGCCCGATATGTGCGGTTTTGATAAGGTGTGTATTGAGAAACTGGTCGGTATCTTCGTATCGATCTCCATATTGGTATCATCATCATCATCAATTATATCATCATCATCATCATCATCATCTAAATCATTAAAACCATCCGAATCATCGCTACAATTACTCTTATTATCATCATCATCGACATCATCATCGCTATCATTGGCTTTACTCAAATCCATCGGTGGCGAGTATCCCGATTCGTTATCATCGTCATCATCATCGTCACCATCGTCATCATCATCACCACCACCACCGCCACCGCCACCACCACCGTCATCATCATTGCTTATCAATAATTTCCGCGTTGATAACGTTTTCCGTCGACGTATAGAATTGTTGTTGTTGTTGTTATGGTAATTGCGGTATTCTAGAATAGGCGATGTTGTCGGATCGTCGAAGATTGTCGTTAGATTCGATGATGAACAGCGCGGCTTGAAGTTCTTCCGTTTGTTGCGTTTCGGCAATTCATTTGTTACAGTTGTTGTTTTTTGTGTTGTTTTTGTTTTTGTTGTTGTTGTTGTTTCCTGGTCCGAGTCGCTCGAATTGAACATTTGCGGACTGCCGTAATGTTGTTCATCGTAATCGGGCGGTGTTTGTGGGGCGGCCGACGACATCTTCGCCGCCACTTGATCTAGAAAATTCGGCCCCCGAAAAAAAATTAATTAATTGATAGAATTCTCCGGTAAATTTGTTAGGCAAGAGGGGGGTAGGAGACGGCAAGAAGGAGGAATTCGTTTTCTAAGAAGCGAAAATTCGTAGACGGCTTTTTTCCAGTGTTGTGTTGCCAGCGAAATTCCACCCAGTTTTTACATTTTCGATTTCGTAAAACTGTCACGTTTTCTTTCGTCCATTTTTGTGGGTTTTTTATTTGGTTATGTTGAAATTTCTGTCTCATCATCATCATCATCATCATCATCATCATCATCATCGAAATCATTTACAGAATGTCCAATAACAGTTGGCCATGCTTTTGGTACGTAATGTCGTAGCTTACTCTACACATTGATTTGACATTTGTAAAGGTCAATTTTATCAAGCCGAACATGGCTGCGACTACACATGAATAAAACATGGCCAACTGTTGGCTAAAATACTTTGGTACACTCTCTATAAAGACCATTTTTGTTGAGACATCCTGTATTATCGTTTGAGATGATAATGATGGTGAAAATTGGAAAATTATTACCAAACAAGTATGTTTATACAGAGTGAGCCAAGTGGTTGGCCTATTAGTCGTTTAAAGAGTTCTAATTGATNTAATAGTATGCATCAAGCTACGACACTGTTTATTAAAGAAATAACCAACTAACAGATAAAATAGGGATTGCAATTGCACCTAGAGTATGAGTTGTCGTAGCTTGATTGATATTCATCTTCGATTGTTTGTTTCTCCATTGAATAAATATCAAACATAATAGTATGAATCAAGTTACGACTCTGTTTATCTAAGAAATAGCCAATTGAGAGATAAAATAAGGGTTGAATTTGCACAGTCTTGGTTATAGTGTCGTAGCTTGATTCGGCTGATATTCACCTGTTATTTGCTTATCAATTGAACAAATGACGAATTTCAGAGATGTACGAATCAAGTTACGATATTACATAACCGAAAGTTATGAATCGAGCTACGATTCGATTCATCAAAGAAATAGCCAACTAAGAGATAAAAATAACGCTTGAAATTGCATCTAGAGTACGAATTGTCGTAGCTTGATTCGGTTGATATTCATCTTCGATTTTTTGTTTTTCCACTGAATAAATATCAAATATAATAGTAGTATGAATGAAGCTACGACTCTGTTTATCAACAAAATAGCCAATTGAGAGATAAAATAGCGGTTGAAATTGCACAGTCGTAGTTTGATTCAGTTGATATTCACCTTCAGTTGTTTGTTTATTAATTGAACAAATAACCAATTTAGTAAATTATGAATTAATCTACGACTTTATTGATCAAAAGTACAATAAAATAGCGATGGAAATTGCACAGTGGGCCATGTTTTGGTTACGTAGAGTCATAGCTTGATTCGATTGATATTCAGATGTTTCTTTCTCAATTGAACAAATGTCAAATTTAGAGATGTATGAATCAAGTTACGATAGTGCTATACTGGAAGCATAGCCAATTGTAAAATAAAATAGCGATTGAAACTGCTCAATTGGCCATGTCGTAGCTTGATTCGACTGATATTCATTGTTAATTGTTGTTTTTCAATTGAACAAATAACAAATCCGGTCAATTATGAATCAAGCTACGACTCTATTTATCAAAGAAATACCCAGTAGTGTCGTAACTTGATTCGCTTACTATTTCCAAAAGACATAGCCAACTATATACCGTGTAGAAACCAAGGCATGCTAGATTTGCTCTATATGAAGGCTCTTAACCTAACTTTTGATGTAACGCCAATTTTTGCCGCTGTGGCGCTGCTTACCATCGCAAATTTTTAATTATTTCTACAGTTGGCAACAACTTTTCCACTAACAGTTATGAGCGCCAATTCGGCCAAAACTTGTACTTCTAAAGTTTCAATTTGATCGAATCATCAAGTCGGTAATAGAGGAAAGTGTCGGGAAATCTAGCAGGCTTTGCCAGAAGAATTCGTGGTGGTAACTAGCGCCAATACGGCCAAAATTGGCATTGTTCATAATCAATGGGAGAAATCAAAGTGGGCGTTTATTTAAAATAATTGAAGATTTTTACCCGGATTCAGGCCATACGAATTCGGTGACATAAGGCCGGAAGTAACAGTTGCCATAGTTGCCAACATCCAGACATCCCTGTAACAAATGGAAAATTTCGAAAAACAATTAGCATTTCGTCTTTTGTTCAATTTAAAAATTATTCAAAGAACAAATTTGGTAATGTTCGAAATTTCTAATCGAACACCTATCTATCTCTGTCTATCTTATTGCCTTAATTGTCCAATTTTTAATTCATCTATCTATCTATCTATCTATCTATATATAATTAAATTATGTGTCATTGTTGTTGAACTATATTGCTATCTTTGTCTATCTTTTAATTTCTAATGTGTCACGTCAATGTCTCTCTAATAAATATTTATAGCGTTGTTATTATTTTGTTTTTTTTTGTTTTATTTTATTTGTGTGTGTGTGTGTTAGTTATTGTTTGTAGAGTCATATTGGGGCGTGTCCATATGTTTCAAATGTTTCATTATAAACATTTTATTATTATCACTATTACTATTATTATTACTATTATTTCTTATCTACAGAGTGTACAATGCCATTCCACAGTTGGCTATGATTTGGGATAGTAACTTGGTTCATATTTGATTAAATTTGATAATCAGTCGTATTCTGTAACTTTATGTTGTTTATGTTACTATGGCAACGATGGAGATTAACAATCTTATTGAACAAAACTTCTATCTCACTCTACAATTGCATCTTATGTAGAATTGAAAAGAGATAAGCATAAAACAGCGACTGTCGATCTCCAATGTTGTCATGGTAACCAATCGCTCAAAAATCTAGAGACTATGAGTAATTGGTACGAATCGATAGTTGACCAGCCAAACACAGTGAAATCGAGTTCGATAGTTGTCAATGAAAATTAAGCGACCGAACTAAGCTACGACGTTCAACAATCAAAATCATGGCCAACTATTTAATGCAGTTGTATTCTAGACACATCCTGTATATTTAGAAATGTGTAAAATTCTAGTGTTGATGGTTTTCTAAAAGACTGACCTGGTTCAAGTTTGTTTTACATGAAATTAACCTACGCTTATTTTCTAAATTGTATCACAAAATAATAATAATAATAATAAATTACTTTGCACAGTAATTTGTCGCGCAGTTGGCCATGTCTTTCGTCACGTAGCGTCGTAGCTCTATTCGGCCGGTTGAAAAAAAATTCCAAAACAAGTGCCAAATTTAGTAAAGTATGAACTAATCTACGACACCACGTAATGGAGTATTGTTTTACTTGATTGTAAAAATAGAATTTTTTCAGGAAAACACGTATTATCAAATTTGAAGATTTTTCAGTACTTTCAGCTATTTTGGTAAGTTGTACTTAACTTAAAGCTCTAATCTTGCTGAAAAATTTGTGTCACTTGGCACCTATTGTTAGTTTTATATCCTGAAAATTGCTTATCTTTGCTGAAATTCTACTCCAGCTTTCTCTAATTTACTGAAATTTGCAGATAATCTGAAAGTGGATTAAATTAAATAAATTTTTGACTGAAATTTGTTTGAAATAAGGAAGTTTTGAAAAACCACAAAATACTGAAGATGATTTTTGCAGATAATTTCTCTTTGCTGAAATTCTAATACAGTTTCGTATGATTTACTGAATTTTGCAGAGATCGGCTTGTTATTTATAAGTTGACGAAATTTTAAACTGAAATTTGTCCGAAATAAGAAAGTTTTGAAAAATCTGAAAATTCTGAAAATGAATTATGAAAATTGTTAATTTCTGCTGAAATTCTAGTACAATTTCGTGTAACTTCCTGAAATTTACAGAGATCAGTCTAAAAGTGGCTTAAATTATTTAGAAATTGAAGAAATAACTGAAATTGATTCAAAAACCACAAAATACTGAAAATTCTGAAAATTCTGCTGAAATTCTAGTACAGTTCTGTGAAACGTCATGAAATTTGTAGAGATCAATCTCAAAGTAGGTTAAATTAAGTGAATTTTTAACTGAAATTTGTTTGAAATAAAAAAGTTTTGAAAAACCACAAAATTTAGAAAATGAATTTTGAAGATTACTGAAATTTGCAGAAAACGGCTTAAATTATTTAGAAATTGAAGAAATTTTAAACTGAAATTTGCCTAAATTAAGAAAATTTTGAAAAACCGAAAAATACTGAAAATTGTTAACTTTGCCTGAAATTCTTGTGCAATTTCGTGTAACTTACTGAAATTTGCAGAGATCAGTCTAAAAGTGGCTTAAATTGTTTAAAAATTGAAGAAATAACTGAAATTGATTCGGAAAAAAGCTTAAAAAACCACAAAGTACTGAAAATTAATTCTGAAAATTCTCTCCTTTTGCTGAAATTCTAGTACGGTTCTCTGAAACTTCAAAGAATCTGCAGGAATCAGGCTGAAAGTGAATTTTTAACTAAAATTTGTCTGAAATTAGAAAATTTTGAAACCACGAAATACTGAGAATGAATTCTGAAAATTGTTTGTTTTTGCTGAAATTCTAGTACAGTTATCTGTAATTCACTGAAATTTGCAGGGATCAGTCTGAAAGTGGTTTAAACTATTTAGAAATTTATTAAACTTTAACTTAAATTTGTCTGAAATAAGAAAGTTTTGAGAAATCATAAGATACTGAAAATGAGTTCTGAAAATTGTTCTCTTTAGCTGAAATTCTGATACAGTTTTGCCTAACTTAGTGAAATTTGCACAGATCGATCTAAAAGTGCCTTGAATAAACTAGAAATTGAAGAAACTTTTGACTGAAATTTGCCTGAAATAAAAAAGCTTGGAAAACCTTAAAATATTGAAAATGAATTCTGAAAATTGTTCTCTTTCGCTGAAATTCTGATACAGTTTCGCCTAACTTAGTGAAATTTGCACAGATCGATCTGAAAGTGCCTTGAATAAACTAGAAATTGAAGAATCTTTTAACTGACATTTGTCCAAAATAAGAAAGCTTAGAAAACCATAAAATACTGAAAATGAATTCTGAAAATTGTTAATTTTTAGTGAAATTCTACTACAGTCTCGTATCATTTACTGAAATTTGCAGTGATCGGTCTGAAAATGTCTTAAATTAACTAGAAATTGAAGAAACCTCAAACTGAAATTTGTCTGAAATAAGAAAGTTTTGAAAAACTAGAAAACACTAAAAATGTATTTGACTAACTAGATTTGTAGATAATCCTGAAAAAATCATAGAAAATGCACTAACAAATCAATAATACCTGAAACGATTAAATATTTTGAAGAAATTAAGAAAGATATTACTGAAAACTTTCCATAACTGAAACATCAGAACTATTCCTAGAAATGATCAACAATCACGTAATAATTACTGAAAAAACATGAAAATTGAATGAAAATTGCAGTATTGTCGTCCATAATGAATACTTTCAGTGTCCCGTTGAAGAAAGTCTTCAGATTATTAACAATAATTTAAGAGCTGAAAAAAAACAAATCACTAACTAGTAGCTACTCGATTCAACTAATAATAATAATAACTGGCATTTATTTAAATTTCTATTTTAAAATAGAGTGAGAGAGAGAGAGAGACAACCAGTGTGTGTGTGTGTGAGAGAGAGAGAGAGAGAAAATCTTTTAAATCACTAAATTTCCATAAGAATGATTAGAAATATTCAAATAAGTGCATATATGTTTCTCTCTCTCTCGCTCGCTTTCGCTCTATTTTATTATCTCAATGGGATTAGCTGTCTGTCTTTATCTACTGCGCATATTTTAATAGATTGTCTCTCTCTTTATCTACACATCTATTTTACGATCGAAGAAAAGAAGAAGAAAAAGAAGAAGAAATAAAAATTATGCAAATGATGTGAGAAGATAAAATTAAAAAGCAGTTAAAAATCCCACTAAATTTCTTTAACTGGTCATTTTTTTGTGTTGTTTTATTGTTGTTCTTGTTGTTGTTGTTTCGATTTCATTTCAGAAAGATTCACTCTATTCTCATCTTTTACATTTTTTTCTTCGTCTTGTTCTTCTTCATTCCATCGTCTCTGCCAGCAATCGGATATAAATATTCAGATGGTAGAACAACATTACCATATTAATTGAACAGAAAACATTGAAACTCCCATGTCAGACTAATAAATAAAAATCCCTGAAAATAAATAACAACAACAGCAACAACAACAACTAAATCGACGATTTATAGGCTGAAATCTTGTTGTTATCGCGATTTACGTATCAATAAAACGTGTAGAAATCGAACAGGTACAAAGATGCGCAGTTAGTTGCGCAGTACTCGAACAAAATGAGTAAATTGCGCACTAATTTTGCGCAGTTGGCTTGGTTACGTCATGGTATGAACCAAGCTACGACATTACGCAACTAAATTTCTGCCAATCTACTCAAAGATTTGTACTCGACAACTTTCAGCCCCTTTATGTTCTTAAATTGGTAATTTTCAGCATCTGAAAGTTTCAGAATTGACGACTTGTATATTTCTTCTCCAAGTAGGCTATGTGTTTGTGACATATACTCGTAGCTTAATTCGGCTATTTAAACGATATCTCAATATATGTCAAATTTAGTAAAGTATGAATCAAGCTACGACATTACGCAATCAAATTTCTGTTTGTGCTACTGAAAGATTCGAATTCTGTCAAATCAAATTTATATTCGACACTGGGAATTTGAGCGCCTGAAATTGACGGGTTTTAACTGAGATCCCAACAATTTCAGAGCTTGACTGAAAATTGTTGAACAGTTTACAGTTTCAAATTTATTGAACATGCCTGTATGAAATAATAGCTCAAAAATTACTGAAAACTGTTGAAACATTTGATGATTTGCCGAAAATTGCATTTCTAATAGTTTTCGTTACTGAAAATTTGTAATGCTGAAAAATTTGGCAGTAATTCTGAAAGTTTACAAGCTGAAAATCTAAAATCAGAAGGTATTGAAACATTTTATAGTTGAAGTCGTGAATCAATAGATTTCAGATAGAAATTTCTGAATTGTTTATTCCCGCTGAAATGTCAACATTTTCAGAGCATAATCAGTTTGTGATTACTGAAATTCTTTAAATACTTCAACGTCAAAGTCTTAAGTTTCTGAAAGTTTTAAAGTTGATGACTCTCGATTGAAATTCCAACAATTTCAGAACTTGACTGAAAATTGCTGAACTGTTTACAGTTTCAAATTTATAGAACAAGTTCGTATGAAATAATAGCTGAAAGTTTCTGAAATACTCAAAAATTACTGAAAACTGTTGAAACATTTGATGATTTGCCGAAAATTCTAATAGTTTTCGTTACTGAAAATTTATAATGCTGAAAAATTTGGCAGTATTTCTGAAAGTTTACAAGCTGAAAATCTAAAATCAGTAGGTATTGAAACATTTTATAGTTGAAGTCGTGAATCAATAAATTTCAGGCAGAAATTTCTGAATTGTTTATTCCCGCTGAAATGACAACATTTTCAGAGCATAATCAGTTGTAATTACTGAATTTTTTAAAATACTTCAACGTCATTCTAAATTCGTGGAAATTTCTGTTAGAGGTGCTGAAAGATTCGACTCGTGTACCTAAACTAGTGTCTGTACCCGACACTTTTCAGTTTCATGAAACTCTTAAGTCTGTGAAAGTTTTGAAGTTGATAACTCTCGGTTGAAATTCCAGCAATTTCAGAACTTGACTGAAAATTACCGAACAATTTCCTGGAGTTTCAACAGCTATAAGTTTATAGAAAATTCAGCGTTGAGATGACATAATAGCTGAAAATGCTACATTTGCAGAATTTTTCAGTAAAGTTGACAATTCCATCGAACTGAAATTTTAGTGTTTCCACTGAAGTAGAGTTTCAGTTTTTTGGAATCTTTAAATTGTCTATTTTCATTTATCTGTTAACATTTTCAGTTCTATAATTGTTGAAAGATTTTAAATATTTCAACGTTATCGCGAAATCATGAAAATTCCTATTAGTAATACTGAAAAAATCGAATTCTGTAAAATACAATCTTTACTTGACACTTTTCAGTCATTGGACGTTCTATAGTTGTGAATTTTCAGTGCATGAAAGTTTTACAGTTTCTATTGGGGTTACAACAATTTCAAAACTTGACTGAAAATTGTTACAATTTATCTGCACTTCCTGAAATTTCCAACCGCTTATAAATTTGGGTACATTCAGTTTTGAAATCAAATGAGAGCTGAAATTTCAGCTTCTGGAAGCTTTAAAAAGCACTGAAAAATTGTGATTTACAGAAAATTGCAGTTTTTAAACTTTTCACAATGTTTAGATCCTGAAACTTTTCAAATTGAAACTTATCGAGCTGAAACTTTACAGTTTCAAGAAAATTATAGACTTTACCAATTTAGGAGTGTCTGAAAGATTTAATTTGGTAAATGAAACTTACAATCAGCAGTTTTCAGTTTCAGAAAATTTGAGGGTTTTTGAAATTTCCACAGTTTCAGAGCGCGAAATTTCGGTTATAAATACTGAAAATTATTCAACATTTAAGCTTATTACGTGGCTGAAACATTTGATTGAGTATTCCTGAAAGTTTCTTAAGCTGAAAATCCAAAAATGTTGGAAAAAGAATATTCAATTTTTTAATTGTTTGTTTTCAGTGAAATGTCAATATTTTCAGAATATATTTTTCCGTTTCAAACAATTATCATGAATTCGTGAAAATTTCTATTAGCTGAAAGATTTGCATCATGTAGAATAAATATTGATAACTTTCAGCGCCTGAAAGTTTAAAAGTTGATGGCTTTCAATCGAGAGTTCAACAATTCGACAACCTGGCTGAAAATTGTGTGCAATTTACAGGAAGTTTATACAACTTTCAATCGCTTAAAAATTACTGAAAATTCAACACTGATAAAAAAACAACGGCTGAAAATTTCAGCTTCTGAAAACTTCAACAACCACTGAAAATTGTTGAAACATCCGTGATTGCATTTCCAGAAGTTTTCAGGAGGTTTTTGTGATGTTAAAACTTGAAATTGACAATTTTCAGTTCCTGAAAGATTCAAGCTGAAATTCTAGTGTTTCAATTACAACGTAGACTTGCGTGACCATGACTTTGTCGTAGCTTTATTGAGCCATTTGAAAATTATATCGAGTATCAAATTTAATAAAATATGAACTAAGCTACGACATTATATAATTAAAGTATGGCCAACTGCGGGGTACACCCGATTTAAAAAAAAATCCAATTCAAGTTTTTAATTCATTATACGAACAGATTTATTAGTTTGATTAAGGGTGGAAAATCCATCAAAAATCCAGACAACACTGCCACCCCAATCGTCCATTTTTCCATTTTAGAATTATTCAAATTTCGTTTAATATATGTGGATGTGTGTGTATTTTGTAAGGGGGTAGTAAATTTGCATACGCCACACATCTGTACATCTATCTGTCTCACTCCAATCTATTCTAAGGGTAGTTTTGTTACATATATTTTAATAGTGCGTATGTGTATGCGTGTATTACAACCCTCTAGAAAATTTATAATATAAAAATTATCCCTTTCAATGTTTCCTTTTGGATGGGCCGTGGTATGTATGAAATATTACGATTTTTGTTTTGTTTTGTTTTGCATATGTGTTAGTGTATCAACCCCTATTTTTACAATACACTTTGAGTTGTTTTAATGGATTTATCACCCTTTTGTTTCGCACGATTCTAGGAGACGATGGATGGATGTATAAAAAGAGGGTGAGTTCTTCGATATGTCGAGAAATAGAAACTACCCCTTATATACAGTTTTTTTTTCGTTGTTCCGGGGAGACATTTCTTTAGGGAATTAATAATCAGTGGATTATTTGCATATCGGGGGTAGTAAAACAACTGTCTCTTACTATATGGCGATAGCGGGGATGATATTGTTGGAAGATTGAGAGGTAGAGAGGGTGGTCTGTAGCGGGGGATGATCTGTATTGTTGTCGTGTGGAAATAATCCTGAAAAATTGATGATTTTCAGTAAGTATGCAATAATACTTTCGACAAAATTAAACATGTGAGAATTACTGAAAAGTTCGAGTCGCTGAAAGATTTGATTTGTGTAAAATGACTTGCAGTTTTCAGTTTCTGAAAGTTTGACGACTTTTAAAACTCTCAATTTCAGGGGCGATATTTCTAGCAACTACTGAAAATTCACTAACTTAATTCAAGTTTGTTGTAGTGACTGAAAATTTGTAGTGCTGAATAATTGGAGTATCCGTGAAAGTTTAGCTGAAAATCACAAATTAATACTGAAAAGTTTCACAGCTGAAGAACTGGAGTGGAGAGTTTCAGTTTTTGGGAATTTCTAGGTTGTTTGTCAATGTTTTCAGGACAAATTTAGTTCACTAATTGCTGAAATTTCTCAAATATATCGTAAAAATGTCTGTTAGTGAAGCTGAAAGATTCAAATTCTGTAAAATAAAATTTGTCTGAGTCTCTAAGCTCTTAAACTGAAACATCAGTATCTGGAAGTTTCGAAATTTGCCTGAAAATTGTTCTCAAATTTTCAATCGTTTGTAAGTAATTGAACGTTCAACCGAAAGCCTGAAAATTGCTTCTGAAAGCCTGAAAATTGCTGATACGTCTGTGATTTTTCACGAACTTTTCAGAAGTGAAACAAACATTAGGGATTTCTGTGTTGCTGAAAATCGAAATTTATATTAAATGAAACTTAAAATTGACAATTTTCAGTTCTTGAAAGTTTCATCGAGCTGAAATTCTAGTGTTTCAAGACAATTGCAATTTGTGACAATTTCATTTAATTTTTCTATTTACTGAAACACGAACCGCTGAAAAACTAAAATTTTAACTGAAATTACGTTAAATATTTCAGAATTGATCGTTTGACTAATAATAATTTTCAGCAGCTGAAAATGTTATGTCAATTCAATAAAATCACCGTATATTATGATGCAGTTCCTCACGTTTATCTCGATAGCCAATCACCGATTAGAATTGTTGATCATATGANAATAATAATAATAATAGTAATAATAATAATGAAAATATTTATCCAGAGAAAGACCGATCCCATTATTTTAAAATCAATTTTCCATTTTATTCAAATTTCAATACGTGGGCAATACTGATTGCCAACAATAAGAAACAAAAATTTGTTTATTTTATTTATTTATTTATGCAAACATTTATTAAATTTTATTTATAAGGAATTCAATCATAATAATAATGAGAATAATAATAATAGTAATAATAGTAGTAATATTAATAGTAATAATAATAGTAAGAGTGATTATTCGAATGAAAATAGAAATAGGATGGGGATTTCTAAGATTTTTTGTTACGCTTAATTGAAATTGTCTACGATCGAACACGACGAAAATGAATAGAATAAAATTTAAACAAAAAAACCTGAAAAAAACAACAGAATTACGTAAATTGTTGGGAAATTTTCAACGAAAATAAAAGAAAAGAATGTTGGGCAATTTTTCTTCAAATCTAATCGGATTTAATTCGAAAAATGCTCTTTATTCAAACAAGAAACGTTCTTTTGTTCGTTGCTGTTTTATTTTTTCAGTAAATCTTATTCCAATTTTCATAATTCACGGTCAAGTTGGCGCGGATTTTCAGCTTAGTCCGCAACCGGATATCGCCGTTCTAGTTTTTCGGCAATTTTCAGGTCAGTTCTACTGTTAAATAGCAAAATATCGAATTTTCAGTAATGTTCAATGTGTTTTCAGTCAAACAAAGTTTATGTGTTTCAGTAAATTCTCTCTAATTTTCATAATTCAGAATTTCAGTTTGTTTCTTTCATCATCAATCAACTCGTGAACCGAATCAGGGTCAAGTTGGCATGGATTTTCAGCTTATTCCACAATTGAAACATCGCCATTATTGTTTTTCAGGTATTTTCAGTTCAACTCAGTAAGCGAGAGTTTTTTTTGTAAAATTTTAAATGTAAAGAATCGAAATTTCAGTAATTTTCAACGTGTTTCCGAAAACTTAGATTCTCTTTTTCCAAATAAAAAACGTGTTTTTTCAGTTTCAGTAAATTTAATTCTAATTTTTATATTTCAGGAGTTTCAACTTGTTTCTTTAATCGTCAGTGAATTCGTGAACAAAATCAGGATCAAGTTGGCGTGGATTTTCAGTTTATTCCACAACCGGAACATCGCTCATAGTTTTTCAGGAATTTTCAGCCGAATTCAATACCTGAAAGGTATTGTCAAATAAGTAAAAATATTAAAGAATCGAATTTTCAGTAATTTTCAACGTGTTTCAAGTGAGATTCTCTTTATTCAGATCTGAAACATGTTCTTTCATTTTCAGTATATTTTATTGAAATTTTCATAATTCAGGATTTTCAGTTTGTTTGTCTTATCGTCGATGAAATCGTGGACCGAGTCAGGGTCGAGTTGGCGTATATGTCCGCTTATTCCGCAACCGGATATCGTTACTAGAGTTTTTTCAGGAATTTTCAGTAAAACTGAAATATAATACAATTGAATTTTCAGTAACTTTTAGCATGTTTTCCGTTCGATTATTTCATGACCGGCAATGAAATTGGTATATTTTAGTCGCCTTGGTGGTTTTTCAGGAATTTTCAGTTTATTTGAGAAATTGTCAGTGAAACAAATCGATGAAAATTTTCGATTTTCAGGAATTGTCAGCGTATTTTCGAAACTATAAATTCTCGTGACTCAAACAAAAAATATTTTTGTTCTTTTTTCAGTAAATTCTCGCCTGATTTTTTATAATTCAGGAATTTCAGCGCGGTTATTTTTCGTCAATGAATTTGCCGAGTCAAATTGGGGTAGATTTTCAGCTAATACCACAACCGAAACGTCGCTAGTATAGTTTTTCAGCAATTTTCAGTTAAATTCAATAACTTACGTTTTCTCCACATGAAACAAGTGAAAATATAGAATTTTCAGTAATTTTCAGCGTGTTTCCGTGTTTTCTTGTTTAATAATTGAAACCTCGAATTGTAGTGAAATTGATTTTTTACGCTACTATAGTTTTTCAGGAATTTTCATTTCAATTAACTAATTATTAGTATTTTCAGTAAAACAAATCCAAATGTGAAACTTTCAATTTTCAGTAATTTTCAACGCTGGATTTAGAAATTGTTGTACAAGTGACATATTTTCATTGATTTTCAGCTAATTTAATACTGAAATAACTGAAACTTATTCATTTTTCTATCGTTATTGAAGTTTTCCGGTAATTTTCAGCCCGGTTTCAGTTCCATTCCGTAACTGTTATGTTTACGTTAGATTAAGTGGAAAATTTCAGGAATTTCTAGAAATATCAATGAAGTTGTAATGAAAATAAACAAAATCCTCGTTTCGCGCCGATAAAATTTAACAACTCCATTGATTTCAGTTTATTTGAAATCTGAGCACTGAAAGTTTTATAATTTACAAATTTCTCAACTGTTATTGTAGTTTTTCAGTAATTTTCTAATCGATTAAGTTGAAATTTCAGGAATGTGTGATTTTATTATATTGTTCAAATTTTTCAGCAGTTTATAAAAACAAAATTCATAATTTATTTCAGTGATTAAAGAAATTTGCAATTTTATTATTTTTCAGCAATTTAAATCGATTTTCAGTGAATACTCAAGAAATTTATAGGAGAATTAATTAAGATTTCATTAGAATAAGCAGAATTTCAGCGACAAATTACGCCTTTCAGTTCGTTTCAATATCGGCGGCATTTCTTATCGGAAACACAGCGAATTCAATCGAATTATGAAAATGTTCAAACAATTTTCAGCAGATTTACAAATTAATAATTTTGTGAAATTCGATATTTTTCAAGACAACATTTTGACTGACTGAAATTTTATCTTTTCGTAATTTTCAGCGGATGATCGACAGTTCTACTGTAAAATAAACAAAAATTTGAAATTTAAAATATTTCAGCCAATGTTGAAATATTCGTCGAACCAGCACTGTAACAAATCAATATCTATCTAAAATGCTGAAATTTTCCTGAAAACTTTAATGAAATATCGGGAACGTTGCTGAATTGTTTTTTTATATTTATTTCAGCAAGAATTGATCGATGATGTCACGTTTCAGACAGTTTTGGCCGCAAGTTGTTAAATTTTCAGCACTACAATTAAAATTCTAGTCGTTTCAGGCTGAAATTCTTCAACTGAAATCTTTAAAATTTAAGTTAAATTATAGGAAAGTCTCTATCAACGTTTTAACGAAAGAGTCCACTTTCCTGAAATAAATTCATATTTTTGTATTAAGAATCGTCTAACGTCAAATAAAATCCTGAAAGCTTTTAATGGATTTTTTACGATTTTTTTCTGAAAATATCAAGAAAAAACGACCATGATGCTAATAAAAAAATGTGTATTTTTACCGAGTATTTCCAATAAAAATAGAATTAATTTCAGCAGAAACATATTAGAGAGTTTCAGCGATTACGGCTGAAAAAAAATCCGTAGCTTTCAGGCAGGGCGCAAAAAACTTAATCGATCAGAATTCCCATTAAACCGCCGAATACTGAGGGCCCTCCACAGTTAAATCGCTGAAATTTGATTTCGTCAACAGATAGAGACGTCCTGAAATATTTTTCAGCAATCAAGCGCGCCAACTTCGATGCGATTGCGAAATTCACACAAAATGGACTTTTGAAGTTCGTTTTTTTTTTATAAAGGGTGACTCTAGCCTAGAGGGTGTAATTTATGCAAACAAGATATGAGTCATTTCGAAGATTTCAACCCTTCATAGACAGTTGTTCCATATTGATTTTAATCATCATCCCTTCAAAACTAGAAAAGTAGAGGAAAATCTAATGATAGAGAGAAACGGGGGCGGGTTTCGATATTTTCGACAACATACTAACGGGTAGGTAGAAACTCAAATCACCCTCCCCATTTTAAATAAAATACAAAATGACCGAAGGGGTAGATCGCCATTTTTCCAACCCTTTCTATCTCTAATAGCCAACTATGCAAACTAATTTCCGCCTAATAATTTGACGATTTATTTTTTAAAATCGAACAAAATTAAGGGTAGAGGGTGTTGCTAATTTTCTCCAATAAATAATTAGAAATCAACATTATTATTATTTTTATTATTATTAGAAAGTTAGCCATAAATTTCATCTAATAGAAAATTTAATTAGTGAAAAGTATTTACGACACAGTAGCCTATGGAAATCAATATGTAGAAACAAATGAATAACAAAATCAACTGCCGATCGGCTATTGTCACCAAATTTATCTCGTGATCGAATAGTAGGCAATGGAATTAATTGAAATAAATCACCTCCCCTTTAGCGGCCATTAATCGATCATTTGTTTATAAAAATTGGCAATCATCGAAAATTTGTAACCTCCCCTATAGCGGCCATTAATCGATTGTCATTTATTTATATAAATTCGCAATAATTACCGAAAATCATAGCCGTCTATGGTAGTCTCCCCTTAAACGGCCATCATGCGATCGTCATTTATTTCATATTTAATTAATATAGTAATAAAAGAAAACAATTGACGTAATTATGTCAAAAATTGAGGACGCTTACTCGATTTTATTGAAATATATTGTCAGCAAAATAAACGAAAATAACAATCAAATTACCTATAAATCGATCGACAATTGTCACCAAATTCTATTTAAATCACAGTAGGTAATGGAATTTGTTTTAATAACATGCCCTTTTGTGGCCATCGACTGATTATCATTTGTTTAATTAACAAAATCAAATCGTCACATTAATCGACAATTGAATTGTCGAAAAAAATTCCGAACGTTTACTTGATTTGATTTGTAATTTTATTGGCAAATTCTAAGAATTATAAAAATCAAATCATCCATACCGATCGTCGATTGTCATCGAATTTTATTCAATCTTATGACGAAAATAGTAGGCAATGGAATTTTGTTTTTCAATATTGTTAATTAACAAAATTCAAATCAAATCGTCTATGGTAGTCGCCCCTTAAACGGCCATCATGCGATCGTCTTTTATTTCATATTAATAATAATAATAATAGTGGAAATAATAATAGTAATCGTGGAAAACAATTGAAGTAATTGTGTCAAAAATTGAGGACAGGCGCTTACTAGATTTTATTTATTTTTTTGTGGATAGTCAGCGCAATAATTTCAACAATTTAGAAAAATTTGCTAATTAATCTAATTTTTTATTGCAATAATAATAGAAAAAAAATTGTCCAATTTGTTATTAATTTTTCCTAATTGTTTATATAAATTGCAATAATTATTAAGCAATTACGAATTAATTAATTACTAATAATAATAGTGATAAAGCTCACATGGCTACCTTGATCTGTAAAGCTCCCCGATGCGTTATTGTTTAATTGCTTGTTGTAAGATTTACCGTATCACATCGCCTATGAAAAAAACAAAAAAACAAAAAAAAACAAAACACACAACCACAGCACACTTGTTTTAATTTTCACCAAATTTTCTTGTTTAAAAAAAACAATAGAGGCAATTTAATTAACGGTCACTAGATTGATTCGAATTTCGATGGGAACAATTGATAATCGCACTAATCACTAAGGTCACTATGATTTAAATTACACGCCGTTTATTATTATTATTATTATTGTTGTTGTAATGGTGGTTGATTTTTGTTAAATGAGGGGCGTTCCGGTGGAGGGGGTTAATTTCCGGAATTGTCTCGAATCCGTGATTTTTCCACAACCCTTTTAGTTCGTGTGTATGTGTGTGGGAAATTAATTTCGAGGTTATGTTCAAAGTCCCGCGCCTCCCTATTCGAGTTACGAAGTGCGACTGGAGCCGCTCTACTACAATTCGAAAAGACGACGTTACCCCCACTATTGCCGCCACCACCACCACCACCGCCACTGCGACCAGGGGAGGGCGAATTATTCTGGCGTTGTTGTTTTTTTTTTTGTTCGTTTTCGGGTGCTTCTATTTCTTTCTTTGTTATTATTGCTTTAGTTTTCAACTGTTCGTGTGCGTGTGAAAGATGAGAATATATTGCCCCTCTTAGAATATACCCCCACCATTGGGCCCGAACCACCACCACTACTACCGCAAATTGCCCCTTAATATGCTATACAAACTCACATATTATACAACAATTGGTTAAATTTTTCGTTAATGTGTTCGTGTGTGTGTGTTTTGTATAGAAATTCATCCGAAACTTGAATTCAGATTGGTTGGAATTTAACAAAATTTTTTAAACAAAGACAGACACATCGACAAATACGACAATACTACTGGCTGAATTAAAAACAAAACAATAACACGAACGTTATTTGTTTTGAAGCGGGGGTAATTTGCAAAATTTCGCGCAAATCTAGCAATCCGCCGACTTATTCTATCAATTATCGTTGCAATTTTGTTTTCCCTTCGATAAATTAACGAATTTATGCGTAGGTGGCCGTGATTATAAACAGGTAAATGGCGCTAGTAGGGGAGGTAAACTCGATAAAAAAACAATAACGTTATAAAACAATTGCAAACGTTTTTGAATTTGCATAGCCAGCTCGATTTTGGGTCATTTCGGAAAAAACAAAAAAAAACGAGGGAATTATGGGAAATTTCATTCGATTAACCAAAACGAAAATTGATGATTCTTATAAATCATCATCACTTTTAGTTTTCTCTCTCCTTATAATAAAGGATAGATGATCGAATTCCATTATAATTTCTTCAAATTCCTCAATAAACCAATCAAGTCGCCCTATTCGAACAATTGAACATACAACCGATTTCTTTGTTTTATTGAATAGCGCGCCATCTATGATTTTTAATTAGTTAATTATTTTGTATCACCCTGTATATAAACGGAGATCGAAACAAATGAATTTTAAACTAATAAACAATTGGAAAAAAGCAAAGTCGATTTGATTTCCAATTAAAGCGGATTCATCGATTTTATTTTAAGCCTTATCAGTTAAATAGATCAATTGTCAATTAAATCGTTTATAGTTATTTATTCATTTTAATATAAATAATGATAATAATTATTATATCTTGTCGTAAATTGCTGGTTTCATCAACATTATTTAATTTTAACTGCAGTTTAAATTGTTTTAACGGTTGGTAATTGAAAAATCCCCAAATTTTTGTCACTAGATCACTCAATTGACACTTGTTTATTAAATGTGGTAGGTGGCCATGTTTTTGGTGAATAGAATCGTAGCTTGTTTCGGACTTTATTAAATTTGACATTTGTTAATAGCATGGCCTACTGTGAGGTAAATTACTGTGCTACGATTGAATTAAGCTACGACACGACGTAACCTAGACATGGCCCTAGACATACAAAGTGTAGTGTCGTAGCTTTATTCGACTATAGTAAACAAATGTTAAATCTGGTATTATATGAATAAAGCTACGACACTATGAACAAAATTGCACACCTCGTATCTGGTGTAGCATAGTAATTTACCTCAGAGTTTGGCATATGATGTCGTAACTTGATTCAGCCATTTGTCAACAAATGTCAAGTTTAATAAATTATGAACTAATCTATTACACCTTTTTGTACAGTGTCGTAACTTAATTCGACAATTTGAAAAGTATGTTGAACAAATGTTAGATTTGGTGCAGTATGGATAAAGCTACGACACTGCATAACAAAAACTTGGCCATTTGGTTGTACACAGTAGGTATTGTCGTAGCTCTGTTCGATTGGTTGAAAATGAACCTAACAAATGTCAAGTTTTAATAATTTATGAACTAATCTAAGACTATATAGCTCAGATATGGCCTTATACAAAGTGTACCATGTATGTAAATAGAAAATGGCAATGATTTTCTTATATTGTGTCGTAGATTTATTCGATCATTTTAAAAATACGTTAATCTAATCTAGTTTAGTGTGGATAAAGCTACGACACTACGTATCAAAGACATGGCCTACTACGAAATTGTACACCTTATATTGTGTGTAGCCTAATAATTTACCTCACAGTAGGTCATGCTTTTAACAAATGTCAAACTTAATAAATTATGAACTAATCTACGACATTACGTAACATCAACAAGATCCTGTATAAAGTGTATCATGATATATGGAAATTGGCCATGTTTTTTTGCGTAGTGTCGTAGCTTTATTCGAAAATATGTTAACCAAATATTAGATTTGCTGTAATATGGATAAAGCTACGATACTACACATCAAAAACATGGCCAACTAGTATGTTTTATCTGGCAATTGGCCATGAATTTGGCAGGTATTGTCGTAGCTTTGTTTGACTGGTTGAAATTTTAAATATGATAATTTATGAACTAATCTACGACACTACGTAACCTAGATATGGCCCTATATAAAGCGTAGTGTCGTAGCTTTATTTGACCACTTTAAAAGTACGTTACACAGATGTTGAATCTGGTGCAGTATGGATAAAGCTACGACACTTTATATCAAAGTCATGGCCAACTGCAATGTTGTACATCTTGTATTGAGTGTACGACAATAATTTACTTGAAAGTAGGCTATGTGTTTGGCATGTAATGTCGTAGCTTTATTAGAAAATAAATGTCGAATCTTGTGAACCATATGAACCAATCTACGACACCACATAACGTAGCCAAGATCCTGTTCATATTTGGCAGTTGGCTTTTTTGCGTAATGTCGTAGCTCTATTCGGCTATTTGAAAAATACATTAATCCAATGTTAATATGCAATATGGATAAAGCTACGACATTACGTATCAAAGGCATGGCCAACTATTTGGAAGAAAATCAACAAATTTAATAAATTATGAACTTATCTACGACACTATCTAATCAAGTCATGGCCA
>JACDRQ010000333.1:4843-133124 GCA_013841215.1 Hycleus cichorii | reverse complement strand
GGCTGTTGAAAATCTTCAGACTTTTAATTAAAGCGGCATAAAAATTGTCTTAGAAGGCGGAAATTGTTCTAATTCTTAAAGTCAAAATTTTGCAACATTCCAAGACTTGGAATAAGTTTTGCAAACGCAAATTAGAAAGTGACCAAATCTTTTTTTGTTGAAGAGTCATTTGCAAAATTTGTCAAAAACTAAGCTTCCCAGGCAAAATGTTTACGATTGAAACGTCTTTACATGTAGAACAGATATCCAAGATTGCGCCCAAAATATTCCAAATTGTCTTCTTTTTGGATACTTAGAAACCAAAATAATCCAAAAATTAATAATTAAAAAAAAATTTTTCCTCCGTAATTCATCACTAGGTATCAATTTTTTGTGATAAACTTTTTTAATTTGACGTAAGATGTATTTTCAATTAATTTAGACGCAAGGGTTATGGTGATAAAATCATCAATTACAGGAAAGACCTACTTCAAATCATAATAAAAATTTTTAGACATTAATCTTTATCTTATAAAAAGGATACTTCAAAAATAAAAATATTAATACTTTAATTGAGATTTACTCACAATCGGACTACTGTTTCTTTGTTTTCTTCGTCCGATTTTTGCCTTATGAAATTATCTAAAAGTACGTATGTTGATAAGTCGTTCAATAATTATTATGAATATAACAACCAATGTTTAACTTCCCTTTTGAAAATGGAACATTTTGCACAAAACAGATTATCAAAGAAAAGATCAGTTTGATATTGTAAGAGGGAAGAAGATACTTCAAACAATCGAAATAATGAAATTTCAAAATTATAACACTTCTAAATCGAGTATAAAAGCAGTAAATGTCGTTAATAAAAATCAGTTATCAAAAAACTTTTAATTTAGACCTACCTAGCAAAAAAACCGCTAGAATCATGAAAATTTCCATCTTATTTTGCTGTCTTGTTGCTGCAACTATTGCAACACCAACAACATTAACACTGCAGTCTAAATGGAACGAATTCAAATCTGCCTATGGTAAAATCTACCAACGTGCCGATGAAGAGAAGAAACGTATTGAAATATTTGCCGAGAATGTGAAGAAAATTGAAGAACACAACAAACTATACGAGCAAGGTTTGGCCACTTATGAAATGGCTGTGAATAAATTCGCTGATTGGACACACGAAGAATTCGTTGCTTATTTAACGAAATACCCACGTGTCCAAGATAAATCTCTTTTCGCATTTCAAGCGCCATTGAATGCAAACTTACCGGATGCTCTCGATTGGAGAAATAATGGTAGTGTTACCCCAGTTAAAGACCAAGGTACCTGTGGATCTTGTTGGGCTTTCAGTACTGTAAGTTTTATTTTAGTTTCGTTAACTATATAAAGTTTTGACAAAAATTTTGCCCACAGACGGGAGCTTTGGAAGGCCAAAGTGCTCTCAGAAAAGGCAAATTAGTCTCATTGAGCGAACAAGAATTGGTCGATTGTTCAAAACTAAATAGTGGTTGTACCGGTGGGTCAATGGACTTTGCTTTCTTATATGTCAAAAAATACGGTCTAAGAAGTGAAGGAGAATACCCTTACCAAGGTATCCAAGGTCAATGTCGTCGTGACAATAAAACCGAAGCAATACGTGCAAGTGGTTATGTTGATATTCAATCCGGTAATGAACTAGATTTACAATCAGCACTTGCAGCAGTAGGTCCAATTAGTATAGCTGTTGATGCTTCATATTGGTCATTTTATAAGAAAGGCATCTTTGATGGTAGTTGTCATTCATTTATACTATTTTTAAATCATGGTGTATTACTTGTTGGTTACGGTACTGATGAGCAAGGACAAGATTATTGGATTGTTAAAAATTCATGGGGTGCAAATTGGGGTGAAAATGGTTATATTCGTTTACCACGCCATAAGAATGCTTGTGGTGTGGCAACACAAGCCAGTTATCCAACTGTGGTATAAATATGATTACAATTCAGTCTGAAATAGAGGTTTGGCAAATCTGTGAGACGCCAAGTTATTGCCGCCAACCTTTATTATTATTTTTTAATGTAAATTCATTATTGTAACCGTTGTTAATCATTCAAATTATTAATGGGAATTCTAATTTAAAATTCTTATAAAAAATCTCACCTGACATTCCGATTTGTTGCAACCTAAACAAAACACGATGCCAGTTGTCGCCGAAGAGATCGAACTAATTCTGATGCTTTATGGAATTTAATTCAAATTTCCTCACTAATCTTCCACAAATAACGATTTTGTCGTATTTTAGAAATTTCTAAAATTTTTATTTTGCAGTGTTCAATTTGGAATTAAAATACTTTTCATCAAAAGTTATAAAATTAAATTATCTTCAAGTGTTTAGCTGAAATGAATTTTTTTCAGCTAACGTTCAAATCGTAATATCTTTCTTATTTTAAATGGAACTTTCCATTCAATCGTCACAATTGACCTATGTAAATTGTTATTTTTTTCAGTGGAAAACAACAGAAAAATTAAACAATGAATTGAAGCAAAAAGCTTTCTATACAATTTTTTTTAGTTGAATTATTAAGTCATAGGAGACTAGAGATCAATAGTGATGGTCCAAATTGCTAATTTTCATTAGCCAATAATTAATTTCAACAAATCGCTGAAAGATAATTCAATTAAAAATCTAATAGAATTTAAAATTTCGAATTTAATTTCCAAATATTTAAGTTGTATTCTTCGAATTTCTATCTGATCATTTTCTGGTAATTCTCTTTTGGTAATTGGATTTTCTGCCAAATGCGTTTATTTCAAACCATATGGGCCTGCTAAACAACGAACATCGTTTGAAAGAGAATAAAATTCATCAATTTATTGTAACGAATTGTTGCAAATTCTTGTTAACGAATAAATTCGAAAAGGTGGAGCTATTATTTTTTATAATTAGTAAATAATTCTCTTCTTCATTGGTTTGATAATTGTGCAAATTTTTCGTTTCTCCATCATCGCTACAGTTAGATAGACTAGAAAATAGAAAATAAATTCAAGTCTGATGTGGAATATAGAAGTAATTGGGGGAAACAACTTGAATTCAACAACTGGAAATAGTTTTAAAACATTACATTTTTCAAAGTAAATTATTTTTAGTACTACAACTACAACAAAGTGTTATAATGGCTTGAACACACAGTAACCATAAATCTTGGTAGAGCTCGAAATTTTTATGAAATCCTAACGATAAATTATCAACTGAAATGAGCACTGTGTCCAACATAAAACGTCATTTGTATTTAACTACTGATAACACCGTTATCATCGTGAAACCTATAAAATTGCTCATAAATTGAAACCAAAATCTGGTTCATAAGTAAAAACTGCAAATAATATCGCTGGAATTCTCCCACAATTTTCCCATGTATAAGCTTTCAAAAAATGCCACATTCAATTCTGTATCTTCAATGAAACTTGGCGAGTACAGGCATATTTACTGAAAATGAATACGCAGAGTTGTGGAACGAAATATAAAAAATGCATGCTCCTATATCTTACTTTATAATTCAGAAAGTCTATAAAAGTTTCCAAAACGATGTAGTTGTAGCCTGAAATGCTCTTTCTAACAAGTTGTAGCGCTTGATTCTCGAGTGAAAATTAAGCGAGAAATCGTCGATCAAACTCCTTTTTGTCTCAACAAGTTTGCTTGCTTTACTGATTCCTAATTTCTGAACACGTTTCTTTTTCAACGGAAATCTGTTATTTTATAATAGAAGAATTTTTCAGGGAATCATAAAAACTGCTACTTTGGATGGTTTATCAATTGGGTGTCTTTTCTCGTTTTCTTTGATTGACTTCAGTCGAATTAGATTATATCTATGTCTCACGTCAGTTTAGACAAAGATACAATTTTTATTCGTAGATTTTCTGAAATTTCAATCAATCTAATATCTGCCATCTGAAGTAATTAAGTCGACGTTTTACAATCCATCTACAGATGTTCGGAAATTTAATTACAAAAGGATCCGTATGGAAACGAACTCAGATACTAGACATAATACCCGATAGACGAAGAATGCCAAACTGTTAAATATTATTAATGAAACACAAGTATGATCCATTTATTAATTTCAAAACGTACAAAAAAAGTTAGTTGCGTGCTTGGAACGAGAGTAGTATTGATATATTGTAACGCTTCACAGACAACTGGCTCTTTTGTTAATTTATTTTTAGTTGGAGAACGGTGCGTATAAATTTTGTGGTGGTGAAAATAGACTGTTTGTCCAGCATTGATTCCTTTTTTTTACTTGTTTTACTCACGGTAATCTCTCATAAAACAAGCGAAATATCAAATAATAACGATTAGCGTTTTTCCGGCCGCCAATGGAGAAAGATCCAATGCGAGCCCGCAAAAATAAATCAGTTTTTCGTTTAAAATTCATTCCCTGTTAGAAATACGTTCTATTGAAGTATATTTGTTGATATTGCAAGTTTTCTACAATTTCCCCTTTTAAAAATTCGATTTTTCCCAACTTTAAATGCAGATCTTTTCTGTACTAGAAAGTTGAACTACGAAATATTTTCAATACAAGTAACGAACAATAACTGTACAATATTTCAGTAAAATGTATTTCTTCAAATGTATGTCCTCATTCGAATTCGAATTGGGTACATGTACGTATGTTTTTGCGGCAAATAAGAGTTTCTCTTTAAAATGACCACTTAAAGGGACTGTACGAATCGAACGATTTCGACTGAAGTGATTTTGTCTGTTTCCGATAAAAAAGAATCGTTGATTTTAGCTGAATGTTGGGTTTAGTTCAGCTAAAAAAATACACCGGCTGAAACAGATATTGTCTTTGTAATAAGATCGAAGACACAATATTTACATTTTTTTTTTTTTTGAAAAGAGCACCTCCGCCAATATTAATTTCAAACAAAAGGAGAGTTGTATGACCATCAAGTCAAAAGAAAATGATCGAATTTCCTTTAATAAAACTGTCACAACTTTACAACTTTTCTTCGTCCTTAGTTAAGACGCGATCATTAATTTTTATCAAAATTTAACGCAACAACGGTATCATTAATGGCCTCAAGCCTTCAAGCGTCCAAATGTTTACGTAAAATTCCCGAAATAATAAGATTAACAACAGCTTTTCCATCAAATTAAAAATTATTGGTAGAATCTTTTTTAACAATAGAATCGCTTTTAAATAGAATTCTGTAAAATTGCCACTCATGTATAAAATAATCCCTCATCTTCAGTGAGGAGAAAACTTTAACCAATACATCATGAATTTCGTTGAAAACTACGTAAAAATTCTAATATTGTAACTTATTTTTTTAAGACTCAGAGGTTAAAATTATATTATTAATCTCGATTTAAACTAAATATTCTAATTATTATTTTCTATAAACTTATTGAAATATAAAACTTTCAAGTTTTATGTATTAAATCGAAAAATAAACGATCTGTTTTTTCAAAGTCTACATTATATGATTTATAAAAAAAGGTACACTTCAGAGAATATTACAGTTTCCATCAAAAACTTGACTAAAAGAAAGAAAACTTTTTTATTGATTTTCTTTTACTAGAAGATATAAGGTATATTACCCACCTTTAAATATCAAAAAGGGCAGTTTATTGAAACTGCCCTACTACTAGTGGTATTCTCTAACTTTCGCACGACTGACTACCATGACAACGCTGGACAGATGGTTAAATTTTTGACGATTTGTTAGCATAATAATGCTGAAAACTGACTTTAAATAGCCTGTTTTGCTCTTGATTCTCTTATGTATTCGATGGAGCTTTAAAGAATAAAGACTCATTGTCATGATGACGAATAGTCAACAAGTTTGAGAATACGACTGCACTGGAGAGGACGAAATCATTCTCAAGATCTGATTATGTCTACCCATTAAAAACTTTCACAATTCTAAGCATTGAAATTTCACAAAAACTCTGAATACACTCAAATTAACAAACAAACCAATTGTATTTCCTTTAACTGTTTTCAAGAAACAAACTTCAGGCGTTTTTTTACCTTTTCAGTTATAAAATTTGATTGCTTGGAATAGTCGAAAAAATCAAGCTATTTCGTAAACAACCAACAAAAATAGTCTCCAATATAATTGAGCAAATTCCAAACTTGATCAAATTTTTAACGTACAAAAACGAGACCCACCTGTATTGATTTATCCAGCGAAATTCTCTTCAAAATATTTTTTCTCTCAATAATTTATAAAAAGGTTCACTATTAAATTTGTGGTAATTAAATCTTTTCAATATACCTTGAAATTTCGAGTTTGATTAGAAATATTCCTCTAAATTGCCAATTTTACGACCAAATCGAATCAATTGCTTTGTACAAGCCGGTATTTGTATCGAAAAGATAAGAATTCTGTCTACTGTAAGCTCTACTAAGCCGGAACTTTGTTCGGGGCACTCTACAAGTTACCCTTGATGGATCTAAAGATACTGTTATTTAAATATCAGGTCTATTTTAACTGTCTATACATCGAATTAATCATCTCTAGACAGCATTTACTTATAATCTAAATCTAAATCTATAATACGAAATAATCTTCGACCAAATTATAAAACTCAGAGGTAATTTAATTTGGAAATTTTATATTTGAAGTTGTTGACTGAGTTATTCTTTTTTATTGTTCCATAAAAAGAGGAATAAATTGGGCAATTTATAATGCTAATTGTGATAATAATGTGTATTTAAATATTCCAGATCTCTAATTTGTTTCTCATTAAGTTGTTTAATTTTAAACACCTGCTATTATTAATGTTTTTATACACAAATGTAAGAAATGTTGTTTATTTGAATGTCTATTAGATGTTAAATTAGTCAATTAAGGTGATATTAGTAAACGAATTGTATTTATTCAATTGGGTTAATTTTCTGTAAAGCAAGAAATTTGTAGCCCTTGAAAAGCACACCTTTTAGTCCATTATTGAACTCTCCGGGTGAATCTCTAAAATTGAAAAATTTCAAAAAATTAACAGAACTTAGTATTGGTCTAAACTTCATGTGTACTGAAACTACATACCAGAGTAGAAGTTTCTGAAAAAACGGTAAAACCTGAAAAAAACATGTTACACTACTTTTAATTTTCATCTTAAAAACTGCATACTTACCAGATTTGTTCCAATTTTATTTTAAGCTTACAGTTTATCTAATTGTAAGAAAAATAACAGTGTAACATCAGCTTTGAAAATTGTTATGAACCAAATTATCTACCATGAACATTCGTTTTTTCTTAAAAAAAAACGCAATTTAAAGTCGGTTAAATTTTTTTAACCGACTTCCCGATGAGCTACATGGTTCAAAATGTGCTCAAATGATTTCCAGGGGAAGCACGCGGTATGTTTATTCAATCAAACATTATTATAATGGGCATTTGCTTTTGTTTGCTATGCTCTTCGAATATTCTACATTAACAATTCTTTTTACGATTGCCACTCTCCTTTCGTGTTTATATTCGAAATGAAAGCAACAAAAAACGGTTACTAGAGTCTTAATTTTATGATTAATAAGAATAAGGAGTGTCTCAAGAATGAAGACTCGGTTTCTATTGTTTGACAAAAACGAGTAGCTTTGAAAATTAACAATGACAAAGAGCTTTTGCATCTACAAAGTTCATTTATGAAATTCAAACCTTATCATTAATATCGTTTGGTATTTGTTTTAATTATCATCATTGGAATGGCTTTTAGTTAAGCCCTAAGCTCAAAAATATTGTAATAGTTTTGTAAAATAGCATTTTAAAACGAATTTATTATGGCAAATTAAGCCTAAATTCGGTTGGTAAAGTACTCATGAAGCTTTATTGGATTATCTATTTCGTTGATCATTAATCGATCAATTTTGTTCTATTTCTTTGTGCCTAACCCATATGGTTTAAACGAAACCGATTAGATTGTGAGAGGAAATTCAATTACCAAAAGTAAGAATTGGTGGAAAGCGACCAGATGGAAATTCACGGAATTGAATATTCCACGAATTTCATACTACCATTTTTCTAACTAAATTGTCAAATAAACTAAAGCTAAATTATTAAATTTGTTGCCTTTATTTAACGGAAATTATATGTAATGTAAGATTCTATTCTCCAGTTTCTTGAATAAACCATCACTCTACTTCTTGAATAATTCACGATTTTCTTCAGATTTTCACCGAAAACATACAGTACATATAAATATGGATATTATGTAGGAAATTCCGAAATACGCGAGAACATTAGAGCCAAATGAATTTGAGAAGACTTCTCCACTTTTTTTGGTGCCGAAAAGTTTATATTTATTTGGCATAAAACTTCTGAAAAATGATTGGAATTCGAGAATTCAAACGATTCTTAAATAAAATAGTGTAAGCAGCACATTTCAGAGCCTAGGCTGAAATCTACTAGATAAAATCAGAAACGGTAAGTTCAAAAATTCTCAAAAAATTAGCGCAACTTAGTACCATTGTAAGCTTCATTTATACCAAAGTTTAGCAAAATCTATAATGCGGTTTTTGCAAAAAAGAGAAGAACATCAAAAAGCACGATTTTTCCGTTATTTTACTAATTATCCCAAAATTGGTACTATAGCTTTCGTTTAGACTCCTCTATCTCGTTTAAATTAGTTTTATTTAGGGTCTCTATTGTTTCCGGTGACTTTGAACGTTCGGTTTTCACTAAAAAGCACAAAAAAGGCCCCGAGATGTAAAGAAATAAGCGTTTAACCACGCCAATTTACCCCGCAGTCGGTTACATAGTGTCGTAGATTTATTCATTGCACAATTTTCATTGAATTTTTATAATAACCGAACAAAGCTACGACACTGTGTGCCCAATGTTAAGTGTTAAACTACCGTGGCACACCCGATGCAACGCCACCTAACGTCGATGGAACGTTAATGTACATAAATATGGTCTATAAAAATTTCATTTCGAAATTTTGTTCTTAACAATAACTATAGAGAATCACTTATATAAGTATCTAAAAATAAATTGTACTCTATTAATCAATTCTTTATATCGATGTATCATTGTGGAACAATAAAAATTGAATGATCGATTGTAATAGCTGTGAAAAATGAACCAAAAGATATCCGGTCTCTGATGGTTTGTCAATTGCAGAACGTTCAAGTGATGCGTGAAAATTTCATTTGATCGTGATCATAATGGTAGAAGTAAAAAAAAGAAACGAAAACTTACAATTGATAAGATCAATTTAGGAAACAGAAATTGATGGAGATTATATAGAAAATAATAAATTAGCTATCAATTGTGATAATATTGAATGGACTTTTGACATTCGACAAAAAGAACAGAATTCCTGCCATATTTCTAAGATATTGCAATTTTGTACAAACATTTTTGATTACAGCGATCTATAATGTTGGAATATTGTCAAAGTACAACAAAATTCGGGCTAAAGGTGCCAATTTTTTCAAATACAACAAAACTAAGGAAACATTCCTTCTACACAAATGTTGAAGTTTATAGAAGGCAATGTTTGCCTTTGAGCTACTGGTTTTATCTATTGACATTCAATAAACTCATTGTTAATCATGTCTAAGGTTTTTTTTAATAAAACTTCATCTTTGTGTTCGATGAAAACGTTGTCATATTTATGATATTGTTTTATTTTATCTTTCCATTAGAATTGTTCGTCAAAACACAAAGGACACAGATAAAATCGTTTTACACAATTCGTATTCATTGTTTATGAGATTTAAGATGAAACAACACATTCACAGGTTGTGCTGACAATAAGATCAAAATTATTGCCTCGATATACAAGTGGGGTTGTTAATTATGGGATAAATCTGTCTTGAACATGTCTGAGGATCTTGGATTTAATTCAAATTCATTCTTTTAATTTCCACCGATTTATCGAAATTACCAATGGAATGAAAGGAATAATGACTGTTATCGTGATAATCAGAGTGGTCCCTAAATTATTAACATTTCCTTGGTATTGTTCGCATACATTTCTAACCTCAAAATCTTGATTTCAACGAAGTTATCCGTATTCTTGTGGTTGTGTGGAATTTTTTTAGTTGTTTGTATAAAACAACAAATTTTTATTTAAAATAGGAAAAGATATCTTACTTGAATTGGAACACGACAGAAGCACACGAATAAGACTGAAGTTAAACAAATTTGGAGGTTAGAAATTTAGGTACCAACAGGAGTTGGGGGATTTTCTTACCAACCTAACTCTCCGAAGGGCGCGTAATTTAAAATATACAATTTCTATTGAACAATTCAAACTGAAAATTGAAAGAAAAAACCAGTTCAAGACAAAATTTTACACAACTTCGTACTTATTTTCACCAATTGTTTTTCGAGTTTGTGTATTTTAGGGTGCTTACATTTTCAATTAAATTAGAAGTTGTTTTTAACAGAAACATGCAAATCATCCATTTAATTTACCTGAAAAAACGGGGGAGATTCGTTTTCAAAGTCTGATACTAAAAGCTTTCTCAACAATCAGTTCCATGCATCCGATGTAGGTACAGTTCGTTAATTAAATTATTATTACATTGGATGTAACCATTAACATACATTACGTAAGGGTTTCAAATCAAAGGATTTTAATCAAGTAGAGAGTACAATAACTCTTAGTGAAAAACTACGGCTCTAATTACCTTACAATGGAAAGTGGTTTTAGAACAAGCCGTAAAATAGGGTAGTCTTTGATTGACTATTTCTCGCTCATTTTTCACTATAAAATCAAGCGTAATGGCTCATTGGATAGAGTATTTCAAGCTGTCTGACACGAATTTTATCGTTTTAGAAAATTTTGTCGAACTGAGTTACAATGAATTTGCAATAAATATCGGGCTTCTTCTACCAACAGTTTAGTAATTTTCCAGAAAATCAGAAAACTCGGGAAAATTTTAAATTAAGTTTTCTTCCACAATGTAAGAACTAGATGTCACTCTGAATAGAGATGATTTCTATTGTTAGAATCATTTGAAATTTTATTGTCATGAAAACAAATTGAAAATTCTATTATTGGGTATGAGTAACACACATTCATTTAACGAAACAATTTATATTCATTGTGTATCTGTGAAAATATTCAAATTTGGATAATTACTAACGATTTATCTCTACTTCCCTAAGCAAATAATCGAAATACACAAAATCCAAAAGAAATTAAAGTTACTGATGTTTCTCTAAATGATTACCTTTATTTTGGAGAGTATGAAGTAATAGTTTTATTTGAAAATAAGTCTTTCTGGTAAAGTATTAACTTTATGTTAGGTTGTTTAAACTTCATGTAGTTGAATTCGTTGCTGAAATAAATAAAAATATGGAAAAATTGCCATTTTGATGGAAAAAAAATAAAGAATTTAGACAATATGAAAGCAGGAATTTTTTTCTTACAATTAATTGAAACATTTCAGTTTCTTTGAAGTGGATAAAGCATTTAATTGACTAAAAGCTTCTTATCTCGAAAGAAATAATTGAATTTAACATTAATTTTCGAACGATACAATTTGTATACCGCCTGTTTCACTTAAATGTTCCCAACTCTAATGGAAACACCTATTACTTAATAAACGATTTGGAAATTATTTCAAGGATTTGTAGGAGAGTCCTTGGAGATCATTTTATCAAAATTTGAACCCCGTAGCTCATCGGAAAGTTGGTCAAAAAACGCTCGTTCTAGAAAAGCTGCGTTTTTTGAAACCGAGATAAACATGTCAAATGACTCAAAACGGTTCGTCACATAATTTTTTCCATTTTTTTCTGGAAACAACACGAAATATCCCTACTCGTTCCAGAATAAAATGGAGAAAAACGCATAAAATCATTTTTGAAAGTCGCAACTTCGTTAGAAACGATCGTCTTTTGACCAACTTCCCGATGAGCTACGGGGTTCAATATTGCTCGAATGATCTCCAGAGGGTACCGTATAAATCCTTAAAATATTTTCCAAATCACTAGTCAAATACTAGTTAGGAACATTTAAGTGAAACACGAGGTGTAAAGTAAAAAGAATTTTTGTTAATTTATCCACCTTTATCTTAAGGGCTTTAAAGGTGGTAATATTTATGAAAGGATTCTCCACTGGTTTTCTAATGGATTGGGTTGATTCGAACAGAATTCGAAAGGGCACTTCAAAGAGTAAGGGCATGATGTTTGCTATTTTGGAAAAGTTCAGTAAATTTTGGAGTTATAGAAGAAAATTTAGAAGCATTTTTTGTCCTAATTTCTTATAATTCTCCAGATTTTCCCTCATATCTTGACCAATATCGTTTATCTTGTGCTGAAATTATGGGTTTGGATAGAAAATTGGACGGGCTTTTCAGATCTACAAGAGTTTTTCCAATAGATTTGTCAGTTTTCCGGAAAATTGCAAATTCCAATTGAAAAAATTGCAACAATGAATACGCCTCACATTTCCTTCTCTAACTCAAAACATAAAATTTTACAAAATGGGAACGTCATTCTCTGCCCCTTGAAGTGCTCTTTATAATTCCGTTTGAGTCATTTAAATCCGTTGAAAAGCAGATTCTCAAATATTGGCGTTTGTTTGGAAAATTTCAGCAACCCTAAAAATGATGAAAATTCCGTACAAAACGTTAATTTAAAATGAAGATCAATTAAATCATTTTCTACAATTAACAGTAAAATTTCTAATTGCTTTTAATATTATTCACTTTCAATGTTTCATTCTTTGCAACTTATTAAAACTTCCATTCGACGTCAGACGGAAATCTTACTTGTATTCAAAGTTCGCTCGCAAGTTCGTCATTTATAAGTTTATACAAAAATTTTCTTTCACCTCTAAATTAAGTTTCTCTATTCTTTATACATATGTACGTATAAATTACTTTGAAATTTTTTTCTTCATCCATTATTTAGCATTTTCCCTCTATGGCGCCGTCACAGATGGTTTCAATTTCCCGTTGCTCGTATTCGCCGCACTTGACGGTGTATTAAGTTTCTTTCCAACAAGAAAAATGTCAGCTACATCGCAATAGTTAATGAAAACGAACACGACGACTGTGCGAGGACGGCGGATTAAATGGAAATAAAAGGTGAACAGAACAAGTCGGCACAATATTAGCAACGCTTCTAAATGAATCGCTATGAATTGCACTTTTATAACGGTAATTCAACAGTAAATCATATTAGACCGGAAAAAGGGCAATAATAATACTTAAAACTTTGCTAATCGGCTCGTAAAAGTAACAAAACTGCGAATTTCAACCTGGAAATCTCGAAACCATCTGCTGTCTTGTTTGAATGCAAAACTTCACAAAAATTAGTCTACTTTGGATGCTGTTTTTTGGAATTAACCACCCAAAAAGTTCAAACTGCAACTTTAACATTCCTCTATCTACATATTTAAATGTTGGTTCATTTTATTGATTGTTTTAGTTGTACCACCACTTTTAAAACGGAAATCCAGGCGAATTTCCCAAACACTATAGAGTCAGAAATGTGCAAATTGAATAAAAGCTTACCATCTCGAAATCTCCTGCCGTTTGTGAGGTATTTCAGTTTCACCGTCTCTACAATCTGACTCTCTTCGAATAAGACTCATACAATTACCTAATAACATATTTAGAAGAGAATAATTGACTTACGAAAGATTCGAGGTCCTATTTCCGTCCAAATCTTCTTCAACGGCGATTTTACGAGCATTTCTCGAATTGCCCAGTCTTGAATTACTAGCACTTGAAACGGTTTTGCCGTCTTTTACTTCAAATTATAACCAATATCGTTTAAAATTACAGTCCAGTTAGATTAAAGCCATGTTGAAATAAATATTTGATTCGTTTATAACTTAATCGATTTAAGTCTTTGATCTGTACAAGAACGTACAATTTTCACTTGTCCCTTGTCATCATTACTAGCACAATTGGAGGGAGTTTCATATAATAATTTCATGGCCTATTTATCGATCGAAAATTTAGAAAAATTACTAAATTGATAGAATTAGAAATATTTTTCTCCTGGTTGTTACTTTTTAAACTCGTGTAATTTCCTTGCGTAAAAAATATAAATGGACAATCAATACATTAAATTGATAAATTACTATAAAATAGGAATAGATGATAGTATAATTATAATAATGAAGGAATTATTCATTAATGAAATGTACAATGTCAAGAATTCTCAAAAATTGTTCTAATTAAATCCTCATTCGATGTTATTATCGTTTTCTTTGTCTTTTGTCCTTGATAAATTCTTAATGGATCTAATTCGAGTCAATTTCTTTCATCCTTCAAGTATATAAACTTGAAATTCCTTTGTAATTCCTTCATTTTATAGAAAAATTTGTTACGTTACAAGTATTGGTAACGAAAATATGACAAAAACTCAATATTTTAGAGAGTTCATATGGATGTTGAAAAGTATCTCTTGTTATCCGATAGAAACTACAAAATCCTCAATAATTTTGAACTTTCTATACTACAAATTATGGCGTTATACGATTGTATTTTTATTTGTACAAATTCCATTTCAAAGCAGTTTAATTTTGTTATTCAGTAAACATAAAGATTTCAATTTGGAAGCAGACGGTCCTATACTCATCAATTGCGGTAAAATCAAATCAATTTCGACTTATTTTGCAAAATTTTGGGCAATTTCAGGTGTTTATATTATCGCATCGTTAACTTACATTTTAATGGTTTACCATCTGCCGAAATTGGTTGAATTGATCCATTTTATCCATCGAGAATTCCAATTTGAAACCGACAATCAAATTGAAAATGTATCCATGAGATCGGCGACAAAATGGGTAGCTCGATTCACGAAAATTTGGGTAATTCTGACCCTATGGGCGTCAGTATCGTTGGCTATAATGCCATTAATGGGTGGAATTCGGTGAGTATGAAAATTTCAAAGAATTCAGGTTAAAACCGATTGAATTTAAGTGTGTTACCAATAAAATTGTACTGGGAATCGATGCAATCGCCGTATTTTGAAATTTTATATTTTTGGGAATTTATCGCCCAATTATTGATGGGTATGGTTTATGGTGTCACCGATAGTGTTTATTTTTCAATTGCCATAATAATAGCACAACAATTTCAAGTTTTAGGTAATAATATGAAGAATTATCTATTTACAGTATTGTTAGAATGTGGATTCAGTCAAAAATATGTCGAGGGATTTCGTCAATCGTTATCCAGCCAACAAACTGAGGATGATCAAAATTATCAGTATGTAATAATGGGTAAGTAATAATTAAAATTGATCAAACTTTCTGTTTTTTTTTCCAGAATATTGGATATTTATGATAAATATAACGATATTTTCGTTATGATCAAAACCGAACGATTTAAAAGAATGAATTACGAATATTTGAAAAAGAATATTAAACATCATAAGAAATTATTGAAAGCACATCAGCTCTTTACAAAGATTTTTCAAGTGTTGCTATTGATCAAAATTGGTGGAGTTACATTTTATTGTGCTTTTTCTTTATTTTCAATATTAACGGTAATTAATACTGGATTACAGTTCCTTAAAAACAACCCTTGAGCGACGATTTCTCGCTTATTTTTCACTCTGAAGTAAATCATTATGGCTCATTGGAAAGAGCATTTCAAGCTAAGTTGTTTGTCACTGACTTTGTTATGGATCAATTTCACAACTTACGTTAGGGTTTCTGAAACGATGGATATCGGTTCTATAAGGCTATCGATTCTATAAAGTGTCAATATCAGTTTGTGAAAGAGCCGCTGTTCTCTAAGCAAGCGAGTCTGTAAGTAGTGAACGCATGCTCAGTTCATTTTGCAATTGTAACGCATCCCTTGCGTCGCTTTGAATTGTCTTTTGTCGTTGTTGGATCTACAGTTATTTCTCTTTCAGAAACAGTTTCGAATATTGATACTACAACTATTGATTCTATATCGGTTCTATATGTTCTAGAAATTGACTTTAGATCTCTTAAGTTAGCAAACAAACTATAGGCCTTTTTCGATAACAAATTGAAGGTTTTTTCAAATATCTAAGCTAATTTCTACAAAATTTTCTAAAACTGTAGGATCCACGCCCTGAAACTTGAAATGCTTTTTTGAGTGAGCCATAACACTTGATTTTAGAGCACAAGAGAAAAGTGTTACCGCCTGTCAAAGAGTCTATTTATTTAAGGAGTTATAGTCCGGCCCTTTAAAATTAGACAAGATTTCTCCTATTTTTGGTTTATTTTTCGGTCCAAAAAAACTAACAAAACTCCCCAACGCCGCTAATTGATTCACTCACTACTAATTTAACTCTCAAATTCAAGGCAAAATCAGTCCATAATGCCCTAGGATTCGCGACTTATGGTTTTGACGCATGCATTGAAATGTTTCTGTACAACTCCCCAGGACAATATTTGATTGAAGTACGTATAAGTTAATGCTGTTTAACTTTCTACAGGGTGATTGTATGATTTTCAATTATCTACAGTAACTCTTATTTCTAAATCTTCTAGAGTGCTGATCTAGCTTCAATAATTTATGAATCGCCGTGGTATTTATGTGATGTCTACTATAAGAAATCATTTTTATTTCTACAGATGAAAATAATGCAACCGGTTGTAATTACAGCTGCTGATTATTTCGTAATGTCGTTACCATCATATGTTGCAGTAATGAAATTATTCTTTACATATAAGTACACTATGCAATGGAAAATTCGATGTTTCTCAATTCTGAACTAGATTTTTTTCTATAAAATTACCCCCTGTTTTAGAAAATTGAAATTTCTCCATTGCACAGCGTAACAACAAAGAAGATAATAGATTAATTTTGCTTTCATTTTTCAGTTTATGAGAATGATATATTCAGTTTTGACGCTTCTATTACAAGTTACTAGCGATTAATGCAACAATAATAGCCACCAATGCAACTAGTTTAGAACGCTTTGCGGTTAATTTTTTTAAACAATCGTTTACTAGAAATTCAATGCAATTGAGAATAATTGTGCATAAATTACTAATAAGAGTAAATATTTAAATATGTTTCAATTAGGTATGTTTAAGGCAACTAAATGCTCAGACTAGAATTCTTAAAAAAGAGATCTTTCTTCAGCGTTTTCTCGCCTATTTTTCACTCTAAAATAAAGTTGGAAAGAGACATTAGTTTAAAATCACCCTCAATGCGCTATATTAGGAACTAATGAACTCTTTTCCATGCAATTTACTCAAGAAAATAAGCCAAATTTTTCAATAACAGTAGTGCCGTTGGAAAGTGCTCAATTTTTTTTAACAAAATCAAGCCCAAAACAATATTTTCAATAGGTCAAAATGATCAATTATATTTGAATTTTTAGAAAATATTCAAGTCTCTATCTAAAAGCTTACATATTTTGCCATATTTCTCAATTTGCCAAAAAACTACTGAACCGATTGGAAAATAAGCTGGTTTATGGGGGAAAATATGGAAAACAGGCTCTTAGATTATCGTTTGTAATTCATAATTTCCCAAAAATCTGCTCAAACGATAGAATCTATTTGGTGCAGCTTGAAATGCTCTTTCCAACAAGCTCTAGCACTTGACTTTTGAGTGAAAAATAAGAAAGAAATCGTTGAACAAACATTCACAGATTTTTAGAAGGATATTGATCATCTTCTATTTCTCGTTGTTGAAAACTATCATCGTCGTTTATTTCGTTTGATTTGTATTAGAGAAGAGGGTCCAAATAGAGATCGAGATAATCCTGATGATGATTCTGACAAAAGTCAAAAAGAGGAATTACTCATCTGTCCACAGGAAAATAATACTTGTCTTTTGCTAGAAGATAATCTCCAACTTTCCAAAAATCTGTGAGTACAACTCATTGTTTTTTTTTTAAAGAGTCCTATGCAAGACTCTTAATAATTAATGTAGTTATATTAGCAAAAGTAAGCAATGCAACACCCACGTAGAATTCACAACTATTATGAATTAGTGCAAGATTAAATCATTTCTAAATTGTTTGTTTTCAATGGCCGGTTTCTGGAACGATCGATATTGATCAGACAAGCCTATCGGTTCTATAAAGTGTCAAAATCGGTTTGTGAAAGAACCGCTAGGAGCTGTTCTCTAAGCTGGCAAGCCTATAAGAAGTGCGCGCATACTCTGTTCATTTAACAATTATTTCTCTTTCAGAAACAGGTTTCGAGTTTATCGATAGTACAACCTTGTAGAATCGAGAATCTATTGGTTCTATATGTTCTAGAAACTGGCCGTAAGATGACAATTTTAATTAATTTAATGTCCAATGTTGTATTAGGTTAATTTCAAACTGGCCAATAAAGACATTACGGCATAAATACCTCTTGCAATCTAAAAAAAGCCATTATTAATCAAATATAAAAAATGTAGAAAAGAACTCTTAAAAATAAGAGAAATCTAGGTTCAATGATTTCTCCCTTATTTGCTACTCAAAAAATGAATTTTATAACTCATTGAAAAGAGCATTTCAAGCTGCTTTGAAAAAAATTGAAATGCGGAAGTTCCGAAAAAATTCTACACGACAAAATTCATGTGTTCTTCCAACAAGCCACAATATTTTCTTAGAGTACAAAATAAGGGAGAGATTGCCCTTATTTTTAGGACTTCTACCCCACATCTTTATTATGAACCAATTAACCTGTACACCTAATGCATAATTTATCGAATAATTCTCACTAAATTTAATGGCCATTTTCTTTTGGGCATTCAGTAAGAATGTTAGAAATATTTTACGGTTTTCACAATTCATATTATACCAATCGACGTGATTTAGAATGCAGTTAACATTATCAGTCTAAAATCAATCAAATATCGATAGTATTAGTCAATTTCTATTATTTATTGTTGAATACTTACCAATGTTTCAACCGATTGGCCTGCTAGTATAATCGCTATGGTTATTAAGCCTCCATAAGTGCATGTAAGAGCTATTTGAATCGATTCTATTAAATCATCGGACATCTTAAAAAAAAAATAATTCTCTATATTCAATAAATAGTAAGTGGACCATCTAAAGGTATAATTTAAAGGTAAATCTTATTAATTGAAGATTTATACCAAGTGTTTCACCACAGACTATAAATCCTTATGGCAACTACTATTTTTTGGAGAAAAATCCAAAAATATTTTAGAGATCTTTAGAACGATCTTGGAGATCATTTTAGCAAAATTCGGACTTTGTAGCTCATTTGAAAGCTGGTCAAAAAACGCTCGCGATTTTCAAAAAAAAAGATACGCACATAACGTAACTCAGAATGGTTTATGGATGTTCTCCACATATTTTTCCTAAAATAAATCCAAAAACTTCCACCCAAACTAGAATAAAATGGAGGTAACTTTATCAGGATTCCTGGGTCATTTTTATTAACCGAAAAACAACATTTTTGACCGACTTCCTGTTGATCCACAGAGACCAATTTGTGCTAAAATATTCTTTGGGGAACTCTATAAATCATCGATTTATCGGTTACTCAACTAATAAGACTTACATTTGAACTGTAAATGATCGACGATATAAAATTAATAATCACCTCAATTGCACGAAAAGCGTTACTTACACCAGCTAAGACACCAAAAAGTGAAAACCACACAATTAAATTCGAAATTTCTTTATTTTTCTTATCACCAATCCTGTAAAATTCCATATTAATAAAACAAAAAGAACAAAAATGCACATTTACATTAAAATCTCCTGATGTCTTCGAATCAAAAATATTAATCTCAATTTAATTCGATTCTGATACGACAAATTATCGATCGGGTGTACGTGTTTTGTCACAAATTCTCGCGGATAATCCATCAACTCATTAATATGATCGAACAACATCTTCAACTGATATTTAACGTGCTGTGTATAATAAATAATTTGATAACAATGCGCTTGATAAACGGCAATTAAACAATGAGCGCTCAATTTGTAAATTTTCGAAAGTATAGGGGAATATTTCGGTAAGTTCGCATTGATAAATTTGATTGCCAACGATAATTTATCGTAATTTTCATCATTAATATGGAAAAAGTAAAATAAACAAATCGAAGCTATTGTATTGAAAACTGTGAACGTTTCGATTAATTTCATCTCTCTTGTTATATTTTTTTGAGTTGGTTCAGTTGAACTATCGATTTCCCACATAGAGATCTCGTCCAATAAATCGTGAGTCACTCTCGGTTTAAGCAGTAGAACTACCACTGCCAACAGGCCCTAAAATCGCCATTTAAGTGATTAAACAACTGATAATTTGATAATTACTTACGTAACATAATAAAAAAAATAATGGCCCATAACGGATGAATAATTCAGCGTTGAATTCGCTCAGAAATAAATAGCATTGAATCAAATGAAATGATCCAACTATTAGCAACATTAAAACAAGTACGAATTTGATTAACACGAATTGATACATGCCGGAACCCATAAATCGTGTTATCTTCAAACCGTCACGTTTTAACTCGTTTTTGGGGCCAAAAGTCATCTTTACAATAATTTTTTAACCGACCGCTACCGAACTAAACCATCAAATAATCTATTCTAGATTAATATAAAGCGGGCATAACGGTTGATTTTATTTAAATTACACAATGATATCAATAATGATCAGAAATATTGATGATAGATAATAAAAATGAGCAAGACTTGATTACTCCTTGTTATTATATTAATGGATAAATGATTACAATGAAAAACTTAGAAATTTCAATAAATCGTTCATTTTTTGCTCGTTACAACATTATCTGAGGTCTGGATCTAAGCTAAAAAATTGGAAATGGCCTGGAAGAAATTGGAAATTGGATCGTTTCAAAATTATTTGAGCCAAAGCGTAATCTTGGCTTAACTATACAGGACGAGCCAAGAAGATGGGCATCAAAATTATGGCAAATTCTCATACCAAATTTTAGAAACTTGTATAATTTTGTTTGATTTATGTCACATCCTCTTGGCTTTTCCTGTATAAGATCATAAATCAAAAGTTATGATCTTATGGTTTTATTATACTCATAAAATAAAACAAAAATCAATACATAAAATAGGTGAACTAATAATTTACTATAACGATACTTATTATTGTGTACTGTAGCAGTAATAATTACAAAATTGTCCCAATTAAATTATCTTTAGTTACAATAATTATTTTCCAATTTTTCTTCTACCCTTAATAAATTTATAACCAAGTTAATTTGATAATTTCCTCTTCGTGCAGCTATATAAGCTTGAATTTTCTTCCATATGTCTTCATTTTATCAAAAAAATTGTTAGTAGAAGTGCTGTTAAAGAAAATATGACGGAATTTCAATATTTTAGTGAAATAATATGGATGTTGAAAAGTATCTCTTGTTATCCGATAGAAACTACAAAATCATCAATTTTGAATTTTCTATACTACAAATTATGGCGTTACACAATTTTATTTGCATTTGTACAAACTGCATTACAAAGTGGTTTAATTTTATTATTACGTAAACACGAAGATTTTAATTTGGAAGAAGATGGTCCTATTTTGATTAACTGTGGTATAATCTCCATTAATTTGCTATTCTGCAACGAAAAAATACCAATTTTAGGTGTTTACATTTTTGTTACATTAACTTACATTTTAATGATTTATAATCTACCGAAATTGGTTGAATTGATCGATTTTATCCATCGAGAATTCCAATTTGAAACCGACAATCAAATCGAAATGGTATCAATGAGATCGGCGACAAACTGGGCAGCTCGATTCACAAAAATTTGGGTAATTCTGACCCTATGGGCGTCAGTATCGTTGGCTATAATGCCATTAATGGGCGGAATTCGGTGAGTATAAAAATTTCAAAGAATTCAAGTTGAAACCAATTGGATTTTAGTGTGTTACCTTTGAAATTGTGTTGGGAATCGATGCAGTCGCCGTATTTTGAAATTTTATATTTTTGTGAATTTATCGCCCAATTGTTGATGGGTTTAGTTTTTGGTGTAACTGATGGTGTTTATCTATCAATTGCTATAATAATAGCACAACAATTTCAAGTTTTAGGTAATAATATGAAGAATTATTCATTTACAGTATTGTTAGAATGTGGATTTGGTCAAAAATATGTCGAAGAATTTCGCCAATCGTTATCCAATCATCAAATTGAGGATGATCGGCAAAATTACCAGTAAGTTATGATTAAAATTGATTCAAAATTGATTAAATTTTCTGTTTTTCTTTCAGTGTATTGGATATTTATGAGAAATATAAAGATATTTTCGCTATAATTAATACAGAAAATTTTAAAGCAATGAATTACGAATATTTGAAAAAGAATATTGAACATCACAAGAAATTATTGGAAGCACATCAAGTCTTTACAAGGATTTTTCATGTGTTATTGTTAGTCAAAATTGGTTCAGTTTCATTCTCTTGTGCTTTCTCTTTATTCTCGATATTAACGGTAATCATTGTAAAAAATAATTCCTTTGATTTTTAAATGACTTTCCAATGTAATGGCAAAGAAGCTAATTATTCCAAATGGTATTTATTTTTCACAACCAAAGAGAAATCTTATTATTTGGTTAGTCAATAGAGAAACATTTTGAAGATTTTTCGGGGTCTAAGGAATATTTTAAGCAGAGTTGGAGCCCGTAGCTCATCGGAAAGCCGATCAGAAGGTATTTTTTCGGTCTATGTTGCAATCTTTATCAACAAACTACACACATAAGTAAAACGACTAGGAATAACCTAAGCATGATTTAATCAATGAAAATCGCAACACTGTTCAAGAAAGAGTTTTTTGATCTACGCTACGGTCCAACTTTTGCTAAAATGTTCTGAGGACAGATCCTCAAAACAGTGGTATAGAATTACGTACCTACTTCTTAACCTGTCTCAAGATAAGCGTTTGAAACACCTTCAAAGAGAATTCTTCAAATCCGAAGACTAAGCGCATTGAAAAATCATTAAAAAATAGAAGTTTTAGACTTATAACCATGTCATTCAAATTTTCTAAGCAAACGACTAAGACAATAGCATAAATTTGAATAATTTTGACAATGAACATTCAGCAGTATCATAAAATAATGAATCAATGAATTTGAACATCACTTTATAAAAATTCCTGGTCCTTACATGTTTTGCCCCAAACCCAGCCAGTTGGCAAAATTAGCAATACCTTCATTTTCTTTGATTTCATGAATTGCTACTTGCTACTTTCATTGTTCAAATTATTTTATTAACTACTATCTTAGGCATTCCTTTAGAAAATTTCTGGCGCTAAACTTACCCATTCTTCTCTTAATTTAAGGCAAAATCAATTAATGATGCCCTAGGATTAGCAACATACGGTTTTGATGCATGTATTGAAATGTTTTTGTACAATTCAGCAGGACAATTCCTAACTCAAGTACGTATAAATCAATGTTGATGTAGTTAAAAAAAATTAAAGGGTGATTTATGGAAATGATCCATTTGATACAAGGATGCTGAACTAAAGGTTTTACGTGGGAAGTCCTATTATTTGTTGAGTAATTTGAAAATTATAAGAGGGTGCCTGGAGGTTATTTGTGTAGAATTTGAAGCTCGAAAGTTTTTTGCTCAACTTTCAGATGAGCCACGAGGCTCAAATTTAGTAAAATAATCTCCAGGGAGCTTCCTATAAAGCTTTAAAATAATTTTCAAATTGATCGCCAAAGAATAGGAGTTCCTATATAAATGCTCTAGTTCTAACTCGTCAGCACCCTTGATTTAATTCAGCCGTAAAATCCAAAATACTGCGATATTCAAAGATCCATCATATCTATAAATCATCTTGAATTATTCTAATGATTTTTGCATCTAAATTTTCTTCTAGAGCGCTGATCTAACTTCAACAATTTATGAATCACCATGGTATTTATGTGATCTATTCTATAAAAAATCATTTTTATTCTTGCAGATGAAAATAATGCAACCAACAGTAATAAGAGCAATTGATTATTTCATAATGTCATTCAGTTCATATCTTTTTGTAATGAATTCTATTTTTGATACACTATGCACCAGAGAATTCAAATCCAACTTTACCCAAAATCTTCAATGTTTCTTCATAATCAACTAAATCATGCAAGGATCCAATTTCTCTAGTGCAAAGTGCGATAACAAAGAGAACAGCTTAATATTTCTTGTATTTTGCAGTTTATGAGAATGATTTATTCAGTTTTAATGCTTCTGCTGCAAGTTAGTGGGAAATAACATGATGTTAATTAACAATGCAATTAAGCTACTTTAAATGTCTCAATTACAGTAGATGTGAACCAACCGTATGCACTCTAGAGGCAATTTGCAAGAGTTTAAACGTTTTGAAATGCGCAATTTTACACGATTTAAATCAATAAAATAGTTAGAAGAACAATACTGTATTTCTATGGTCAAAAATTTCGAGAATGATCTACTAATTTTAATAAATTATGAGTCAATCAATATCAAAATAAAGACTTGAAAGAGTCAGAATATCATTTTGAATCGCGAGGTGACATATTGAGTGGCCTCTATTTTCCATACAATAAACAATAAAGTTCCTGTTACGATGTAGAAATGTCAGTGAATAGAATTATTTATAGATTATCTATATAGAGCCCTTTAAGGGTTGACGATCAAGTTCAACCGCTGAGCAAAAGATGGCACTATTCGTCATAAATTACGGGTTATAATTTCCCCTGTTCTTGATATGAATTGCATATTGTTTTTAATTAAACTGGCAATCAAACTGTATTAATTACTGTCAGTGTATAAATTTAATAGGTCAAATGAAAAAATTGTTGTCCTAATAGATAGAAGCTAATTCTATGACAAATCGACAGTGCCGGAGTGGATTATTTGGTGCCCTGGATCTTTATCGATTTAGCGTGCGGCAAATGCTATTTGATAGCATTTGCCGCAACGGTTTCTCGTTTTCCAAACATATTCTAGTGATCGAAATAGAGGAAGACTTTGAGGTGCAATTTTTCGAAATAAATACTTCCTAATGCTATCTTATTTATCTCCTAAAAACAAGCGAGTTGTTATATATAACACAATCCTTTCAATTTTTGGCAATTTCCCGGAAAATTAGCAAGCCGCATTTCATTTTCTAAACTCTGCCAAATCATTGAAAAATAAACTAGTCAAGTAATGATGAAAAATATTAAAATATTGGAAACTATTACGAAGAAACGTGTTCCAAAATTTTCCTCTATAACTCAAATTCAATCGAAATTTTCTGAAACCAAAAAGTCTGTAGAACCACCTAGAAATGCTCTTTTTATTTGCTTTAATTTCTTCGATATTTTTTAAAACAAGCAAGATATCGCTTATTAACAATCGGTGTTTAATTACTTTCCATATTTAAATTTAAATTGAAAAGGCAGTGGCATGGGCCTCCTAACGGCGGATCCAGACCGGCTCTACAACTCAATAGAATCTAATCGAGGGGCAATTAAATTTCGATATAAACTCGAAGAAATTCGCTCATTTTAAGTGTTATACAAAAAATGCTGCTTTAATTTTGAAGTTTCTGAAGTTTCAATAAAGATTTTTCTTAAATAAAAGACTAGAAACTTCATAAATTTTGTTATTTCTATTCGATCAATACGCGATTAAGTGTTATTCTTTTTAATTATGCGAGAAAAACGACGTATCGAGATATTATGAATAATTATGTCATAGTATAGGTAGATTAATTCTATAATTTGTTATTCTTGAAGAGATACTAGATTGCATGACTATAAATCTTTGTGAATAGAATTTTAAACGTTCACATGCAATTCCGTGTTCCAGATCTATATAATTTGATATCGGACTATCATTTTTTTCAGAAATATAAATACAGAATTAAATAAAAACAATTTGTAGTGAATTTACAATGTTCTAGTATAACTTCATTTATTCTTAACTAGTGCAATGAACTTTGATTTGACAAATTTATTCGATATTTGAACTCTTCATACCATAAGTATGACTAACAAGAACGACGAGAAATGATATTTACAAAAATCAATTCCAAATAGAAGTCTTGAATAAAATCGCACATCCTACAACTTTTGTGTTTGCTAACGAAAAATTGCACTGAAATTAATTATCCAGATAACACAAAATAAATTTCCCTAAAAATGTTTGCAATTATAAATGTTCTCCTTAATTAGCATAGAGTATTTTATCATTTTATGAATTATAAGCGCTATTTTTCAGTTTATTCTACAGTTAGGAACTGTTTTATCAGCAACCGTTAATATTAAGAACAGGTAGAAATTGTCGTTTAATTTAAAATACAAGAGAATAAAGATGATTGCAAAATTAAAAATTAATGAACAATGTTTATGAGAGTATCTCAGTTCCCAAAGATAAGCATTAAAATTAAATCGAGGAGCTAAAATTGAATTGAAGCTCAGTTTACAAAATTAAACATCTGCATTGCAAAAATAACCGATAGTTAATTCTTATAGCTCCTCGTAATTTCAAAAATATTTGAAGGGCTTGTCGGACAGTCCCTAGGGAACATTCGAGCAAAATTATAACTTCGCAACTCATTGGGAAATTGGTGGAAAACTGATTTGACAGCGCAAGATCGATCTCGTACAACAAATTTTCCCGTCTTTCCAGATTATCAGAGAAAAAACTATTTCGAAGGGATCAATGTAGGAAGCCTCGATGCATATTCGAAGGGTGAAAATAGCGGTTTTCCACCAGGAAGCTCGAATTTCACTAAAATGCCCCCTAGGGACTGCCGTCAAATACCCCGGTAATTGGGGGAATTATTAGAATCAACAACCTTTTATTTCATTGAGCAAATAGCCAAAACTTGCGATATTATAAACATAGAAATTATTCGTGAATTATGCTAGACTTGTTAAAGTATTCCAGCGTTTTGTTAAATTATGCAAACGGATATGGGACTTAATTATGCCCATTGCTTCTAGTATGAGAAGTTGATGTTTTTGCATAATTTCTCTATCTTTGACAGCACTTCTTATGAATATTTCTGTAAAATTGGTAGACCGATATATAATTTTCTACGCTTATGTTCAAGCTCATTAGAAGGAATTGATAGCGTTAATAATGTGCTTGTTGTCAATAACTCTATTTATTCTACAGAACGGAATACTTAAAAGTTAGATTAATTCTTAGATGAGACTCAATTTATTTGAATATCCAGAACGTCTTAATAAAAAGGCTTATTTTCATAAATAACTACTGTAGTGGAGTTTGGCCCCTTTTTAGTTACACTTTAAGGTTTAATCAAATCGTAAAGTTTCGTCAGTGTTAGTCGTTGTTTAATAAACTGTTCATTTCAACTAAGTTGTTAAATGTCACACCTTCACCAAATATTCATGTATTCGGTTTAATTTTGAAAGGGTACTAAGTTCCCTACGGCATCAGGAGGCTTTCATGCTCAATTTTGGTCAGAAAAAAACACGGAGGTAATCTTAATGAAGAGTGATAAGTAAAATGAGAAGTTGAACCAGTTGTTACAATATATTTAAATTATAGATGAGAAGCTTTAAAGTTTAATCGAAATTCTCCATTATTTTTATATACCAATACAGAATTGTAAAAAGGTAATCAATTAGACATTTTCTTCTGTCGAGTCGCAAAATTAAGCTTCAATTATAAATTTATGCCGAATTTTGCACTCAAATTCCAGGCGCTTTGGGCAAAGTTCAAAATCGAAAACTTGACCCAAATCAATATTTTGCCAAAACTTGCAACTGATAGACAAAAGGAGGAAATTTAATCAACTTTAAAACATTTCCTCTATCAGGTTTATTATGGAAGAATGTTTTAGGGTTTAAGTTTCCTTACCTTGACAAAACAGCAGTCAATGGCCAGAAGACGCAGAAAAACTTGTCTGTAATACCCTTTCGGCACAATTCATCCAATAACACACTTTGTGGCTCCTTATCAATTCGTAAAAACATTGCTACAGTTTGTGAAATTTATCCATCATTCGTATCTTTCTGAAAGTTTTATTTATGAGCATATTTGTTAAAAATGTGACTGGCATTTTACCAAATCTTGTTAATAATTTATACAGCACAATTTTTATAATGTTGAACCAAAAATTAATCTTTTCATGTTGTTAATTTATGGCTTATTAAGAATATTCGAACGCAATTTAGTTATATCAAAATTAATAAAAGCGATTTTCTAATAAGTAAGACTACTTGAAACTGGATTTATATGTTTCATCAACAAGCTTCAATTACATAGCTAATAAACGTTAAGATTCTTTAAATCAGAAAGGCGACTGCACAATCAATATTTACTAATAACAGTTCCCATCCTAAACATTTAATCTCCTCTTCTCGAAAGCTGTATACAGACGAATATTGATCCGGCTCCGGTGATATAGTTAGTGTATCTGGCGCCAGACAAACTCTTTCCATTCCATTTTCATAAAAAGCAAGTCTGGATATGGGGATGCTATAAACTATTCGTAGATATCTCCTCTCATACCCTCTTATTTTGCCCCAATCTAGCCCCATTTTATTTTTGTTGACGGTCTGTTGTTGAAATAATATTCGAAAACAACTTCTACAACTTCACCGACGAAGGTTTCTTTAAAATGGAAACAAATCTTTGAGATTAATAGGCAAACTTGGTTTGAAATTCCGTAGTACTGTCGAGATGTATATTTATTATAAAAATTATTCAAATTTTAATCATTTAACTGGATTAGCTCGAGCAAATTTCAGTAATTTTGTTGTCTGTTGCGAATTTTGCCCGTTGATTATCGCTTTGCCAGTTTGATTAATTCGAAGCTGACGCACCATCAAAACAAGCCGAAATGTGATTTATGATTTCATATCACAAGACAAGTCAACAAAATCTATTTATCAATAAACAATCGACTTTAGTAATCTATCCACAATAACAAAAACTACATTTCAATATTCAAATTGTAACTTTCAGTACTTAATTGACGGTTTCTTTTAAATTATCGGGTTGGCAACTAAGTAATTGCGGATTATTTTTAGAAAATCAAAGACAATTTTTTCATGGAACTAAATAACTTTATTCTGTAATGTATTGCCCATTTCGATCAATGACCTTTTGCCATCTTTCAGGCAGCATCATAATCCCACGTTCATAAAAATTCTGCTTTTTATTAGCAAAAAACTGAATCAGGTACGATTTGACATCATCATTATTGAAATTTTTACCATTCAAGGAGTTTTGTAAAGATGGAAACAAAGTAATCAGATGGTGCAAGATCAGGACTATAACCATATAGTCCTGACCTTGCACCATCTGATTACTTTGGTTGGGATGTTTTGCCACATCCACCAGGATGTGGCAAAACATCCCAACCAAGCTCCAATAATTTTTGCCGAGTGACCAAAGATGTGTGTGGCCTTGCATTGTCATGATGGAATACAACAACTTTTCGATTTGTCAATTCTGGCCGCTTTTCTTCAACTGCATTGTTTAATTTCGTTAATTGTTCAATATAGACATGTAAGAGTTCAAAGTAGACAGTTCCTTTGTAATCCCACCAAACTGATAACAATACCTTCTTTTGATGAATATCAGCTTTTGATGTTGTTTGAATTGGTTCACCTGGCCTTCTCCACGATCTATTCCGCTTGATATTGTTGTAAACAACCCATTTTTCATCGCCAGTTATCAGTCGTCTTAAAAATGGATCAATTTCATTACGTTTCTTTAGCAAATCGCAGCTGTTAATGCGTTTCATTAAGTTCGTGAGGAACCCATGTATCGAGTTTTTGAACATAGCCAAGTTGTTTTAAGTGATTTTCAATGCATGTATGTGATACATGAAGCTTCTCTGCAATCTCACGTGTTGTACTGTGACGATCCGACTCGATTATTGCTTTGATTAGGGCATCATCAACTTCAACTGGACGACCAGTGGGTTTTTCATCTTTGAGTGAAAAATCACCAGCACAAAATTTGGCAAACCAACAGCACGTAACTTTTTATGAGCTTGCGATGCGTTTTTCCCTTTGCGGAAATAAAAAAGCAAAATATGACGAAAATGTTCCTTTAGATTTTCCATTTTTCAAGGAACGCCAAACGAAAACTAGGCACCCGATCAAAAAACTTTTTTTACTAATTGACAGCTGAATTGCCAACTATCCAATAACAAAATGTGTTTTACATTTGTACTACGTCTGTAAACTCTATGAGTGAAATCCGCAATTACTTAGTTGCCACCCCAATATTTAAGCAAACGTTGAAGGACTTCAGGACACGTTTCTAACTTTTCCTAACTTTAGAGAAACAGAGAAAATTCTACAAATAAGGCCCGTATTGTTTTAAAAGTCTCGCAAAGTAAAGCTCTAAAAGCCAAAACAAATTGCCAATTAATAATTCTAAACACTGTTAAATGTTATCAAAGTGAAAAGTTTGCAGGAACATTGTTTACTTCAATAATTGATAAAGAACAAATATCATTGCCAATGTTTTTGTCAGCACTCTGACAGTTATAATTAAAATTTGCAATATGTATTGTGCAAATACAATGCTTCATTTGTAAGAAAATTAAATGAGTAAAGCAAATTTGATATTAGAATACTGCGCTTGATTGGTTTCTCAAACGAGTTATTTAATAAGGGTATAAATATACCGTCAATTCCACATAAATTTTCTTGTTAGTTGCCGGGCGATTCGAACAATAGTTCAAGGATTTGTAGGATAGTCCCTAGGAAACATTTGAGCAAAATTTGAACATCGTAGCTAGTTGGGAAACCATTTTAATTTAACAACCTCGCGATTTTCGCCAATTGAATATGCACTTGAAATGATGAAGAATAACTAGATCTTTTAGAAATAGTTTTATCGATTTTGGCTGTAAATATTCAGATACCAGGAGGAATTTTCCAGTTTCTGTGCAACTCGAGTGGAAACAGCCTTGAAGCACCCAAATGTTAACAGTTTAGAAAATTAACTTTTACCAGAATCCAGTGATGAAGAACCGGAAAAACATTGACCGTTTTACGTACACATCCGGTTGGTGAAAATCGCGATATTGTTAAATTAGAGCGATTTTTCACCAACTTCCCAACACATATGAAGTTGAAATTTTGCTACAATGTTCCCCAAGGATACAAATTCTTGAGTTAGCAAGAATTAAGAGCATTTACGAGGAACATATAAAATCTACCATTAAAGCAACAGTATAAATCTTAGAAATATTGAAACATTTTTAAATCGCTCAATTATCGATTAAAGACTTTTATAAACGAATAATGACTGATGACTAGCACTTGTCAATATTCTTTAGTAAGTTTCCGTACAATTGTGTATTAATTTTGTTAATAATGTGACTCTGTAATAAAATGCAAGAATAATCAATATTGTACAATAAATTGCGGTCCAATTACTAGAAAAATACTAGAAAATTTCCCGTTTAGGAACAATAGGAACAATTAACTACAAAACAATCGTTGTTTTGTCGGTTTATTACATATATTACATCAACATTAAATCAATTCAAAGATGTCTTTTTTTAATAATTAAATATAAATAGAAGTTCCTCTAATAAAGCTCTTTTTCAATTTATTTGTCAATAAACATTGTAATCTTTTATACATTTACACTTACTATTAATTCATAATTTATTGAATTTTCATTTTTTTATATCATAAATCTCACTTCAATCATCTTAACAATTGTACGATCAATAAAATTACAATTAAGAAGAGAGTTGTAGGCCGAAGCGATACGCTTTGAGATGGCGAGAAGAATATCACTAGAAATCGAACAAAATATATAAATTTCTATTAATTATCCACTAAACTATACTTGAACATTGGCTCCGTTTACATCTTGATATAACCGAGCTGGTAGTTTGATTAACAACGATGTAAACGCTGCGCTATAATAAAAAACCGTGAAGGGTAGATGTAAACGCATGCTAGTTGAATTGAGATACCAGATTAGTTATCACTCAGGGCCGCAGAGAGGGGGTGGAGCCGGTACAAATTACCGGGCCCGGTTCTCCTAAGGAGACCGCATTGGCCCTTTGAACAAAAATGTTCATCCGATGATTTGATTTATTGAGTATTCATTCAACACTAGGGCCCGCCGATTCTCTACGGCTTTCCTATAGATGTAAACAGGGTCACTGATTTCAATTAAAAGGCTCGTCAGTGATAATGGACAAATTATTCTTTAATGAGCAATGTTTCATTAATGCAAATTATTAATTCATGTTAGTTAATGTTGTAACCATTTCTTCCCAATGTTAGGATTGTTAAACTAGAAAATGCTTACGTGTTGTTTCCGGATAAGCCTCTGCAGTCTGTGCCAATTCCCAAAGCGTTTCTCTTGTTGCTGATGTTAATATTGTTTGACTAGAATTTCGATGATGTTGATGGTAATGATGATTATGATGTTGATGAGAATTACGATGTCGTTTCCTTTCCAATTCAACACTATTCTCGATACTTTTATGATACAAATGGAATAGTGTAGCAACACAGCGTATTTTCAAACGGTGCCTTGTTTGCATATCTTTCGTTATAATCAATTGTAAAGTTGAATGAACCCTATAAAGGTAATATTTAAGACAAAATTCGATTAAAATTCAATTAGAATTTAATCAAATTGTCGTTTAATGAGGCAATGTTGGTCTTTAATATGAGAGAAAATTCATCGAGTCGACGACAATTTTGTAATTAAATGAGAAGATGCGTCCATACATAATTAATTTAAAAAGTTCAAAAAATGTTTTTTTTACAAAAGAAGAGTTTGCAAAAGTCAAAAGTCTTTATTTAGTTTTTAGTCCCCTCCTCCACAAGGGTGCAGAACTGAAATTAGTTTGTACAGGAAAATATTTTAATGATTATAGGAAGGTTTGTGGAGATCATTTTAGCGATATTTGGCTCTTGCACTCACTTGAAAGTTGGCGAAAAACGCTCGTTTGGTACCATGTCGCAGTTCTCAAAAACACACATCAAATAATTCAAAATGACTTAAGGATAGAAATATTTTACTTTTATTCTCTATGTATAGCATTCTGAGATAAAACTATAGGAACTTCTATTATTGGCAAACAATTAAAAACAGATTTCAAGGAGTTGTTTAAAGGTAGAAACAAAATTTTAATAATTGGGGCCTCATAGTTCTTCTTAGAAGTTGATCAAAACTCGTTTTTTTTTTCGGATAATGTTGCTATTTTTGAAAAGGATGCTCACAAAATTGATTTTTTCCATTTCATTTTGGAATGAGCAGAAAATTAAATATTCTAGGATGAAGTGGTGTTTAACTTATTTTCAAAATTTGAACGGCTTCCAAATGAGCTAAGAGGTCCAAATTTTCCCAAAATGAACTTCCTACTTGCAAATCTTCAAAATACTCTTCAAATCGTTAGAAGGATTGATCATAAGATAGATCAGTATCGCTGCATGTGAATGCATTTTTGTAAAGACCAAATTTTGAGATTTTGCTTCCCGAAAGCGGTTCCTATTTGCAAAATAATTTGAAATGTTGTATCTCCCTACGTTTTAATTTATTTGAAATTCGTATCTACATATATCGAGTATATCAACTGTACATATTTATGGAAAATCAATCATTCAATCAACTATCTACCATTATTTATGGTGCGCAAGTTAAAGCTTAGTCTCATTATAGAAACTAATTAAAACATGCAATACAATAATAAAGCAAATTATTCTCATTAGACTGATTTTAATTACAACAGCTAAATCGAAATATCCAATCGAATGTAATTAAATTGAAATTTTAATGGACTTACGTGTACAAATCGGTTTTCGGTAACATTTGTATGTGTTTACGGGAATATATTTCTTTTAACGGTTCACCATTCAAATACCATGTCAAATTCGCTGGTGGACTCGATCCTTCACATACACAAAGGGCGCGTAATTTTTCCGATAAACGATAGCGTGTTTTTAAATCGGTAATGTACGGATCACTTTTTGGCAAGTCAACAACCTAATAATTTAACACAAAAAAACGAAAATTACACAACATAGATACAAATTATTCTCCAACTTACAGTCAATTCTGCTGATTTCATTGCTGTAAAGAAGCTCGGTTGATCCGTTGTTATTTCACAAGTATATTCACCACTCAACGATTTTGATACTTTTTCTATAACAACAGTTGTACTATCTGACATGGTTTCATTAACAATCAAATCACCACGTTGGAATTGTTTTATTGGTGGATTTTCTTTTGGGGTGTAACGATAAAATTCACTACTACGAAAATACCATTTAACTGAATATAATTGATCACCTTCTAGATTATATAAACATTTTAATGTTGCATTCGTATCACGTATTACAGCAATAGGTACAACGATTCGGACGTCACGTAATGTCAGCGATTCTGTAACAAATAAAAGCACTTTTTTTAATTAAATTCTTCGGTCAGTAGTTTTTATAAAGACGTTACGAAAGTTCCATAACAAAAACCGAATCGGAGCGATATTTGAGCTAAATTGGAACTTATCAGAAAATATTCAAGTAAAACAATCAAGATCTTTTTGTGATTTTTCATCAATAAATTCTCAAAAAAGCAAGAAAATTTGCTCAAATTAATGAAAACAACTATCAATCGCAGAGCCAGAAACAGAATTCTGTAACTTCGATAGTTTCTATAATCAATTAGATTAAAAATGAGTGTGTTCGAGTGTTACATTTCAAGTGTACAACTAAAATCGATCTACATTCATTAATTAAATTGTCATCAATCACGGAATTTCTTAATTAAAATCTCTATTGTAGAAGTTTGTGTTGAAGTAAAACTTTTGTTTCAAAAATTCTGATTATACAACAAGAGTTAATAAGGATTCAGTCTACCATATAAAATTTCATAATATTTTGAAACAAAATTATATTAATTCAACAGTAATCTCCTTTAAAAATTTTAATAGATTCCAAATCCTTTAAGTAAATCCAACCAACTTATGTTTGGTTAAGGAAAATTGATTGATAAATTCTTAAAGAATCGTGTATAAGTGTTAACTTGCATGACAACATGCAACCATTCTAGACGAACTTTCACTTATTATCGATTACAATTTTCCGAACAAATTAGCCTACTTCACAAAAAAATGATTGATATTATCAAAAAGGTGAGACATTAACGCTTTCTGTTTGACACAAGTACGTGTATCCCCAATAAAAAATGATTGATGACTTCAAATGGCATTATTTTATTATTTGCCAACAACAAATACGTGTATGTAGTGAATTAACAAAATCCTCTCAAAGCACACCCCAATTAAAGGATACAATGCAGAATGAAAACGAATGGGATAATGATAAAACGAACTAGAGGCGTTACAAATAATAGACACATCACATACAACATCAATTATACAACACTGGAAGTACATGAACAGTTCGAAATTACACGTACACCTATTGTATCTAATGTAATTGTTTCACAAAGAGTAGAAACGAACGAAATGTGGGTTATTTTCATAGAATAGAACAAAAAAGAGTATCAATAGTGGTGAAAAACTGCACTTGAACTATCGATTGTGGGCATTTCAAGTGAAACGAAACTAGTGGTTGGTAAAAAGAAGGTGATAAATGTTCTATTTTCAAGAAATCTGCAATGATAAAGAATATATCAAAAGGGAAATAACGAATAAAATTCCAGCGAATGGGTAAATGTAGTAAAGAAAGGTGGAATCTAATCCATCTATGTTGAAGAAGGGTTCTAGAGGATAAATCAAGAAAAAAGTCAAGATACTAAACAATAAAATATCAGAAATAGGTGAATAACTGAAGAACCAGGTGAGAGCTCCTTACAAAGTGGAAGTTTTATTTTTACTTTAAAATCAAGTACTGTAGCCTTTGGAAAGAAAACTTTGTTAAGCTTTCGGAAAATGTTTATATTTAAAATTGTAAATGAGAAGGCTCTTTTGCTAATTTTCTTAATTTTTCGAAAAACTCCCACACCGGAAAATTTCCTAGACATTCTAGGATGCATTGGCGGAAAATTTTAAAAAATCTGAGGCGCATTTTTGGGTTATTGAGTAATTTATTGTGTTCAACTTATTTCCAAATTTGAAACTAGTGTTTTTTGAACAGCTTCCGAATGAGCAGAGGTTCAAATTTTCCTAAATTGATCTTTAGGGACCTCCTACATACAAAGCCTTAAAATACTCTTCAAATTGTTAGTAGGAGTTATCATAAGAAATGCCTACTTTTAGATCAGTATCGCTGCGTGAATGCAGTTTTGTAAAAACCAATTTGCTTCCCGAAAACGGTTCCTATTTGCAAAATTTGAAATTTTGTATCTCCCTAAATGGTGGAATCTAATCCATCTATGTTAAAGAAGGGTTCAAATCAGATAAATCAAGAAAAAAGTCAAGATACTAAACAATAAAATATCAGAAGAATTCATATTATTTAATGTGTAACTGAGGACCCGGGTAAGAGCTCCTTACAAAGTGGAATATTCAATAAATGATTGCTCCTTTATTTTTACTCTAAAATCAAGTACTGTGGCCTTTGGAAAGAAAAATTTGTTAAGCTTTCGGAAAATGTTTATATTTAAAATTGTAAATGAGAAGGCTCTTTGAAGCTTTGCTAATTTTGTTAATTTTTCGAAAAACTCCTACACTGGACATTTGGCAAGCTCTTTCAATTTTCTATCGACTAAACCCCATATTCATTACGAACAGATACGACGAGGGATTGATAAATATTTACCCTTACATATGCTACAATATTTAGAGTTTGAGTTTTTTATTCAATATATTAGAGTAGAAAATAAAGGAGAAATCGTCCGTCCAACAGGCCACCCACTTTTAAGGACCTCTAGCCTGGCGCCTAATGATTGAATGTGAAATAAAAGGCACATGTTGCTTAATTGTAGAAACCCTTATACAATTAAGGGTCATAAATTAAACGCGAATTTTACGATTGATAAGAATACTTACAGAAGATATAAATCGGTGGCAAAGCAGCAATTTGAGGAAATCCAATAAGGATTAGGAACAATCCAATTGAGAAGATTAATGTATCGTTATAACAATGAAAAGAGATTTTAATAGAAAGGTCTCTTATTCAAAATTTATGTTACTACTACATATTATTTCTGACATGTAAAATTGATAATTATTACACAAAGTGTACCAATTGTGGTTCTGTTGCAACAGCAAATTCAATAAACCCTTGAATTTTTGTCTTGCGATACGTAAACGAATTATTGTAACTCAAGAAACAAGAGAATTTGATCATTTTCAACGGTAAACAACAAGAACGACGACTTTAAAACTCAAAATCTCATTAAAACTTGTACATTTTTACATATTCTATAAAATGTAAACTTATTTAATTAGAAATATCTTCATTAGTTATTCAAAACAGTTAGGAATACTTTTATTTCTGTTGAATAATTTCAAGCACACGTCTATAATTAATCTTGTTAGAATTAGACCGATAAGTTTTTCTAATTTTAGAAAATTTTAAATTATAAATCAATCTCTACACTAACAAATTTCTAACGAATCTCAATAGAAAGCATCTGGGAAAATACCTGCGATTTACTTTTTGTTAAGTTTGTCACGTCTATCAGTTTTGTTAGTAGAAAAACACGACTTTATACCAACTTTGAATGAACGATAAATTGGACAAATAAATATTGGTAATTTCGGTAATTCAATGCTATGTAAAACGGATCTAGTTGTGAGCAATTCAATGAAGAAAAACATTGTGATTGATTACCTTTGATATGGCTACAACAGTAACTGAAACAATACGCTTTAACCAAGAACAAAACAATGTTCTGATCTTATTGGTGTATTTTCGACGAATTTTTTTGACAGAAATAATCTGTTGGTTTTTTGTACATATTTAGAACATAGTAGGGAAATGAAAGGGCTTATAGCTTGAAGCTTATATTAATAATTTGCACATCATATTTTACGGTTAACCTGCCGTACAATACGATGTTTCCTTAGGCCGTTTATTTGTTGTACCAATTTGATTATCTTATTTTTCTTTGTAAATTCGTTTATCGATAATTTTTCGGTTTTTCCAACACCAAAATCGCTCCTGTAACTGACTTAGCGTTAGACCTACAATGAACTGATCAATAAACGAATAACTCCATTGAATTTCTTATGGAAATATGGAATTGTGGACAGGATACAAAGTTTGTGGTTGCCTTGTGAATATTATTTGTCGACTCCTCCAGATATAAACTTAAGACAATAGAATTTCTAACAATGGTAAAGATTTATACTACCATATAATTACAACTAAAATCACTCCTGTTGTACAAGTTATATAATAAATTACTAGTGAAAATTTGTTGATCTTTTTAAGTATGCAAATAGGGTATAATTAATTTGTAGTATCATTAAGAAACCGTAATGAAGTCATTGAATTGATAAATGTTGATGTTGCACATCATTACATCGTTTTCTATGAATAATTTATTGTTATTGAACAGGTTAATTATTGTAATCAATTGTAGAACATTCGTGTCAAATGTGTCAGTTCCCTGTAAACGTTCGAAGCTTTTGTGATATTTATTATTTGACGAGTGATTTGGCAAATATTTTGGGAATTTATAGGAAACTTGCAGATCGTTTTAGCAAAATTAGAACCTTATAACTACACAAAAGTTTGCCAAAACACCAAAATAACTCCAATTTACAAATCTACGAAATATTTTTCAAACTACTCGCAGAATAATAGGAATTCCCATATGAACGCTCATCATCCTTAAATTATTGATGTTTGTATCATTTGCACTACTCTTGTTTTGTAAATAAAATAAAAAATATATAAATTAAAAAACAATGCCAGAGGGTTGTCTGTATCAAATGATCAATGTATATTTCATCGGTTGTGTTTTACTGAAACACAAAAATGCTTGTCAAACTGTATATGGCAATATTCAGAACCAATTTAATTCTGTATATTAAAACGCATAACTTGAAAGGAGGAAATCACACAAATATTGAGCTATTTTTCATTTGAAGAACGTAAAATTTTATTTCACTCCACCTACGCTTAACTATATCGACCCGAAACTGAAAAATATTTTAACAACCAAATAAATAAAATATGAGTTGAGGTAAGCCTCCTTAATAATGGGTAGAACGAGTATTTTTAAAAATTCAAGCCGAAAATTGATATTAAGACAATAGAATTGTACATTCCGCTTTTTTAGACATTCAAATTGTAAGCCATAATTTATGGAATTGCGATATGGAAATTTCAGTCTTGGATACAATCAACGTCAACCGTGTAGCCAGAGATGAAAAAGTTGAACAGTTATTCAAGAGAAATTTCACAAGAGTAGACAATTTTTTGAATAAAATTACTAAGACGAATTTCACGAAAATTTCGAATATCTCTAGACATATTTCATACGTCCAAATTGCAGCTTATCAACGGTTATTCGGTTTAATCCGTATGGTAATATGGGGTCATATTATGACATCGTAGTGTGTTAGGGTGTTAGAAAGTTCCAAAGTTGTACGCAAATACTTGCAAAGTTTCTAACAATTTTAATGTAGACTACTTTGAAATTATGTTCGCTTACAACAATCGTTAATAGAAAATAATGGCTGCTATTAAAAAGCTGTAAATTTGAAAACCCACAGTACACGATAGTCTTATCAACACACTACTTTCATTCGCTAAAATGAATCGCCGTGTCATCTGAAATTAATAGAATATCGTTAGATTTTCGGCTATATCTTTAAATGCACATTTAACATCGAGCAATCTCGTTCGAATGATTATATCGAAATAAATCAGGCTTAGACTCATGCTGCGATTGTGGGAGTGAATAAGACAAGTCTATCAGATATAAAAGCTTTACACTTACTGATCGATATGCAAAGTTTAGCTAGTATTCTGGAAGTTTTCAGGGAAATTTACTATTCTTGTTGGACTAAGCTAAGATACCCGAAAATGTCTGGCTGGCCAAAAAATTGAAGGATAATCAATGCAACAGGTATTTGTCACCTAAATAATAACGATAAGTCCTAATAAATATTTTGCGAATTTATAAGGGGGTTTTCGGAGAATATTTCAGTAAAATTGACTCATCCGGTAATCGATCAAAATTATTATTTTTTGGATAATGACGAGCAAGATGTAAAACGACCAAGAATGACTCAAAGATCATCCCAACATTGTTTTTCTCGTTTTTCTCCATTGAATTCTAGGAAAAGTATGAAACATTTCCATCTGCTCCAGAATAAATTTCACTAGAGACCCTCTTACAAATCTTTAACGCAATTCTTGAATGGATCAACAAATACTACTTACTCTTAAATTACATTATGATATCCACCCGATGGTAACTTTTTGATAAAATTACAGAAGACGAACCTTTGGTTCTCTTTTCCATCTACCCACTTGCAAATGGAATAATGTTTGGTTTAAGAAAATACAAAATACAAAGCTTTTAGTGTAAATTCTATTTCTGTTTAGCACTCTTACATTAAAAATCGTCAAGAAAAAGACAGATTTGCACAATTTTACAACAAAACAACACAACAATACTGATGTGCGTGCTTATGATGAATAAGACGAATAGAATCGAACTATTGAATTGCTTAAATAGCATACAACAGTGAAAATAATACAGTAAAGGAAATCAATAAACAACATAAACGGTCTATAAATAATGGAATAAAAAAGAGCTCGGTTCAGAAATTTGTCTTTAAAAAACTTAAAGAATTCCCAACAGTCTGGCATAGAAAGATTTTGATTTCAATCTAAATTAAGAACGAATTTTAAACAGACAAATGGGTGTAATAAATGCCTAAAAAAATTTCTTACATTCTACGATAAGAAACTTTCGAAATTACACCCGTGTTGATCTGAATAGATGATCACTTGAAATCCAGCATAAAGATTCATCCGTCCAGAACTTAATATTTTAAAATAAATTAGTTGCATCATTTAAAATCTAAAATCTGGCTTCAATCAGGCACTAATTACTACTACTACTATTTATTAAAGATATTGGTAAACCTATTGCTTATTATAAATTATAAACTCCCGTATTATTTGTTATTGTGAAAAGCTTCTAGACATTTTGCTACGGATTATGTAAATTTATTACGGCTTTATAACACTTGGAAGAATTTATAGCTGTAATATAATGGCTATACTATAACTATTTTAGAGAAAATAGTATCCGTTTTAAAATTTAGTGGTAGCTATGCCGTTCGTGTTTGTACAAATTATAATAAAAACAAATAAATACCTTTAGTAGACATAACCGTTGTTAAAATACCTAATTTTTGCCATTCAATAATCAATTATTCAGAATAAATTACGATCATACCGCCAATGACAGCTCCTATTAATTGCCAAGCGATCTATAGGGTAGTCCCCAGGGAACATTTTAGCAAAATGACAGCTTCCTACCACACTGCAAAATGGCAATGTCGCGATTCTCACAAATCGAATATGCACGTAAAACGCTCATAAAAGACTGGAAGATTCTTTCGAAATAGTTTTTTCCATTTTAGTTATAAAATCTTCAGATTTCAGGGGTTATTATTCGGTTCCCGTTCAATTTTAGAATAAACAGCGTATCTAACCCGAATAGAAAGGGCATATTCGTTCTAAAAATAGATAAATGATCATTTCAAAACGTCCCTAATTAACAGAAACTGCTTCAATAACTAGGAAAATTCACTTGACTTCTAGAACGTTATAAATAGAGACTATTCATATAACAAATTGTGTTATATGTGTCTTCAATATTAGAAAAGTTGCACAATTTATTCGGATTGTTCCATAATATCCAATATTTTGACAGTCTGCTTGTTTCATTAATGCTCTTCTCTAGCTATATGTCATTTAACTGTAAAGTGTCATGAGGCATTATTAATTAGACAGATTGTTCAACCTACGCCACAAACTCTAAAATGTGAACATCCATGCTAAAGAAACAAGATAATCCCAACTTTTTTTTCAAACATTAATTGTGCTAAACGAATTTCCATTTTTCTTTTCAATTATTATCATTTGCATGAAGAAGAACGAGAAAAAATAACAAATTCAACAAAATTAAGCATAATTTTCAGGTAATTCATGCAGAATCCTCCGCTAATTTCATTCAATTTTCAAAACACCCACCTAATTTGTAAATAATCCACAAAACGGTCTAAAATATGTTGAACAAAATTTAAATTGATGTAAATCTTATAATCCCTTTCATACTGTTCATTTTCAAGCTACTAAATATAAAATAATCGAATTTATTTTATATGGTGGATTATCAAAGTTGTGTTGTAGACCATTTGCAGGTACCTTCGATTTTCTATTAAACTCATTGGATAAATAATTTAGGAATCCCTGTAGGGAAATCTGTAAGTCGATCATATAACTCCTCTTGCAATTAAGGATTTTAATGATTGGTAAGCTGAGACGAGCTATTAAGGGCATTAAGATCAACTGACATACAACCTTAATAATTGTTCAAACTTTCTATATAATTTCTATAAATCTGATAACAACACCATTTGAACACACATTCTATGTCCTAAATAGAGTATTTATACTGTGAAAAAGGCTATTTACTAGAATTGAATGACGGAAAACCAATCTAGAAGATAAATATAGAAGACAATTCTATTTTTTAGTAGGACAATCATTAATTAGCTCTTTTTAAAAATACACCAATGTATTACATAATGTAACAATATCTATGGAATAGAAAAATTTTGGAGTTACCCAATGGAAAAGCGACAACAAAGACATACAGAATATAGAAATGAATTACAAATTGTCATAATAAATACATAAATACAAAAATACGTTGCGAATCGATAGCAGACTTTTATGGCCCACTGTCTACGTCCCTAATTTATCGTCTTTTTGAATTTTCAACTACCATAAATCCGATTATAAAAAAGTTTATACGCTTCAACATAAAAAGCATTACAGTATTGCCGGCATCTTCATAATTTATTAGAATATTACCACCACATATACTTTAGCATTAACTCAAGAAGTTAAACGAACTAGAAACTCGATTCGATACAACAATAAAAAAAAAGAAGCGAAAATCGCTGACGATATTGAAGCGTTACAAAACAGATACGATGCTATCTAACGCACCAAGTAAACGAAATCATGAATAAGCGGTATTTTTCAACTACTATAAAAGAGAAGCGCTTGTTGTAAATCAATTTAAAAGAAACATCGGTTATTATTATTATTCGCTACGAATATTCAAAAATTATAGCTAACCTTTATTTAGAAGTGTTAACAGTAATCCATATGAAAACCACATTGTTACACATTTTCGATTCTGCATGATGTTAGAATGATCACTCAAGTCTTTTGTAGAATTTTCCAAAATTATTATTTTAATCGAGCATTTTTATGGATTTGATATCGCACAAGCTAGCGTAAAACGGATAGAGTTGAGAGTGGTGAAAAGGACCTTATCATCAACAGCGCTATACTGCACCGAATTGAAATATTTGGCTGGTTGTGTTACAGTAGCAATCGCGTTTGCGCAACAATATCAGCCAATTGATAAAGTTAAAGATGTAAAATATTAGAAAAAATGTTATCTTTAAAACGTGATAAGTATTGAAATTCAAATTTGTGTTCAATAATAAATGGCGCATTTAGATAAATTTAGATGTTTAAATTGAACTTGAAACTTACGGCTTCTTTGAAGTTCGACCTGAATCTCCGATGCATTCTCCCCAAGCGTTACGTCTCTTCGCTCTTGACGTCTGTTTTTGTGGCCTTTAAACTTTTCTTATCTGACTCTTAATACTTCCTGAAGTTAAAGATAGCATGTACACCAACTAGACAAGCTATAACTTGTCGATAAAGTTACTTACCCTTAGTAATTTGCTTCAAAGAACGGATCGAAGAGAAATTTCCTCAATATGAAGTCTGCCAATTTGATCAGATTCTACGTTCACTACAATTTCTATTATGTGTTCCTCGTAATCTCCCGGTTTGGAGTTTCTAACCTGAAGCAGTCCTTTTCTATTAATAAACTGCATTGAAGTTTGTCTTCTCTCTATATTGGAGTATCGCTTAGATAATTCAGGAGGCAATCAAATTTAAGGGTCCATTGGCAAGTATCAAATTTATAGCAAACAAAACCAATTTCACCAAATATCATACCTTTTTGCAATAGATGACTAATATATGACTGGATTTACTTACCAATATAGGGTAATGTTATTGAAATCGACTGTGTTGAATGCAATATTTGCTTATAATTTCCGAAAAAACGGAAGGAACAATTCAAAATATGATAAGCCCCAATTTTCAAGTTAACTTTCAACTACCTAATTATATGAATTTCATTTGGTTTTATTAACCTTTACTAAGCGAAATAGGCCTTGCACAAAAACGATACTTTTTCGAGAATTTGGAATGAGATATTAACCTGTTAACCATTCCATTATCTCTTACGGTTTTCGAGATATTTGTATTTCAATATTTGATAGAATTCATATGTAATTTTAAAATCTCTATTAATATACAGTAAGTTCAGTCAAACTAAAAGCTTCTAATTTCCTTAATTTAACAGACAATGCAATAGTAAAAGGACCTGTATAAACCTTTCTATCTTGTAATAACACGCCTGAATTCATTGTAAATTAAAGGAAGAAGCCTGAAAGATAAACACAACGAACATAAAAAGCTAACAGAAGCGAATTGAACACGTTTTATAATTATTTGTTTGATACTACCGTGTAATAAAATAATTAGGTGTAAATAATGAGAAATATGAGTCGCTTACCTTTCATCTGTTCACTAAAAACGGTTATTATCATTAAGATGAGAGCCCATTGTCCACGTTCACGATACACCGGTATAAAATGAACAAAAGAATTGTTCTCGCCTGTTTCTAATATAGAATTACAAAGGAGAAAATCTTTTTCGTTATAATTATTCTTACATTGTCCGTAATATAGCGCACTTTATAAGAAAGTCTATCTAATTTAATGTTGGTCGAGACTGTTCTTAATTAATTTACACAATACTGCAGAATTTGGTATAAAAATTATTAGAATGAAAGCTAATTCGTTCTAATTTATATTTAGAAATTTTGTATTTCTATTAAAATTTCTTAAATATCGTGCATAATTAGCGTGAAATAAATTAAAATCTATTTATATTTAAACGTGGAAAAGTATAAAATTGCTGCAAAAATAACAGTCATAAATTAGCCTACAAGTGGATACTCTCTGGTTGATGAGACTCTCAAAATTAAGACCACTTGAGTTACAGAGGTTAAAGGAACCGTGTAAAAAATATAAAATAAGCAGCGTCACTAAATCTTGTCAACGTTTAGATGACCCTTCAACTTGATATATTATTCCATTGAGCTTCTTTTTTGACAAAAACAAAACGTAAAGCTTGTAGAGGCATCACATAGGATGCAAAAGTAGCGAACAAATTCTGCTTATTGTCAAAAAATATTCACAAAAAATGCTTCATATTCGATATAAAATTCACAGTAGATTTCCTAAAACAGAAGCCAATTATAGAATAATAAAATTTTAAGTATTTATTTGTGAGACAATTATCAAATTTACGATAGAAACAAACAAACAGCTACTAAAAATGAGGCCTCGGTGTTAATCGGAAAAAATAAGCAGTTTTTACCATAAAATTTCATTGTCTTGTATATTTTATAGAAATAATTGGAGTTTTCCAATTTACGATTACGATTATAGTTTGAGCACTATAAAATTTGTTTATGACCCTCAAATTAACATCATAATATTGATCATTATCGCATGCTTATTGCAAAGCCATAAAATAATCCTTTATTTTTCTTTATATCAACAAATTGTAACATGGTGAAATTCTAAAACAAGCTAATGGAATTTAATTTATTTAAATGTCTTACATATAAGATGAACAACACTATTTCACCTGGTAGTTGCGCATATTTTATTACGTATTATCGTAACTTGATTCGGTTGGTTGATAATTCAAAAATATCGAATTAAAAACAAATTTACGACTCTATTCAATCAAGTCTTAGCCAAAGGCGAGGTGAAATTATTCAATATTTTTCAAAATATTTCACACCCTTATGTACCGAAATTCTTGGCTTGTTATCGAAATATTCATTTCTATCTACAATATAAAAATACTCGTGAGTCTCAAACATAGGAACTTTAACTTAAGTCTAAACTTGTAATAAAATTACAAAAATTATATTACAATATACCTAAATTTGTACATGTTTATTCATTTAACTAAATATTCTTCACTCAATTAATATGCACAGGCAGATGGTTATTCAAGTGAATTTCACGTGTAAATTTTCTATCACAAATTTTACATTTGAACAGATTTTCGGTATTCGTATGCAGTTTTAAATGTAAATTTAACGAGTGCTCGTATGAGAAACGTTTCGAACAATAATCACATTTATACGGTTTACAATGATTAACATGCAAATTTAAATGGTTTTTAAAACTACTTTGCAGAACGAATTTCTTATGGCACACATCACATTTATATTGTTGTTCCATATTGCTATGTTCATCAATTAAATGTCGACGTAAATAAATACGTGATACGAACCGTTCTGTACATTCATCACATTTGAATGGTTCCGGACTATTGTGTACAAATAAATGTGCATTTAATCCACTCTTATATGTGAATCGTTTATCGCAAACTGTACATTGAAAATTCTTATCATTTATATTCTTTTCATTATTCTTTTTATGTTTTATTGATAAATGACGGTCTCGTAAGAGTGGTGTTCTAAATTCTTGACAACAGAGATGACATGGATATGTTTCTTTATTGGTTGAATGATGTAGTTCTTTGTGTTTTTTATAATCTAGAAGATAATCGAATCCTCTACAACAAATTTCACATTTGTATGATTTATCGCGATTTTTCATTGTATGAATTTTTAAACTTAATTCATTATGAAAAAAATTGTTACAATTCGAACACTTGAATGTTTTCTCCTTTTTACGATTACGACGGATTCTCCGTCCCAATGTAGTGTAGTTGGAGATTATAGAATCTGCATTAATTTTAGAAGCTTCTGAAAAAGAAAAAACAAACTCACGCTTTGAAAACAATAATTCAAGTATCTGTGCATTATTTGAACAAGTATTGCTTATTTTGTAATGATATTCATAGAAAATATAGCAAATTAAAAGCGTTTCCGAATCTCCAGGGAATTTTCGGATTGGAGTGTTAGTTTTACGCAAAATTGACGTATAAGCTTTCAAATGTGACATTTATTTGTGTGTAATTTATATCAACAAATTACCTTTATTAAGTACTGGAGAATGTTCTTCAATTTCTATAGTTTCGTCTTTGATAAGCGCGAGTTTTTCTTCATCTTCATCTAAATCATTCTGATCAGCCTCATTGCAAACCGAGTCAGTCTTAGCAGACGTATTTGTTTCATTTTGTACAATACTATTCGAATTTTCTATAAATTACACTTTTTCTTATCAAATGATAACATCAAATATAAGGGAAATCTTACCGACAGAATTTTCTTGACTTATAAGTTTCTTATCTTCATTTTCTTCTTTGATGAACACTGAATGAAATCCATCGCCTTGTTCTATTTGTTTATGATTTTCATTGTCGAATTTTTCAGTCTTAATATGTGCACTATTTTCTTGTTCAACATTAATAATGCATACACTATTCCGGTCATCGAATATATAATGAAATTTTATATGAGTTTGCAAGACAATTTGTCGGAAATTATAAAAATTAATTAATTTCTCATGGCAATTGTAGCATATAATTTTTGGATAAGGATCGTCTTCTTGCACCTAAAAGCCAAGAAATAAACGAATATTCTAATGATAAAATTGTTTTAAAAGAAACTATGTAAAATAAAGTATAAAATACATTTCCCTCTATTTACACAATATCTACTCGTTTAATACGAATACACGTTAAAAATATGTAATTGTTTACATAAAAGGAGAATCGTGTAGAAAATTTGTCTACCTGTACTAAAAATAACATCAGTTGTCCAATTTAGGTAAAAAGAAAAGAATTATATTGAAAATTAAGTAGAAAAATTATCGTTGTAAATGTTTGACCCATCGCTTCAGATATTTACTTGCGTTTATTATTTAGACTAGGGGTTGTTCTTTTTTAAAAATTCATATGAATATGCTTCACATTTAAATTATACATTTTTTCAAGAAAACTCACCCTTATATCGGTTAACATTGTTATAATGTCGAGAATTCGTGGCTCATCTTGGAATTGATTATCAAACAAGTTTTTACATAAATTTAGGGGTGTATCGAAGAAACACAATCTACAAAAATCCATACTACCCTCAAAATTATTTTTAAATTATTATTTTGTTTTGTATGTTTACAAACAAACTGACAAACTGTACAAGAAAAAGTGAGGTTAAGCAACTAGACAGTGTTGCCACTCTTTTGCAACGTGAACCAGTGGCGGCTCGTCCACATTGGATTACAAAAATAATTTTCTTTCAACAATAACAGCCAACTTTATAGAACAAACTTTTCTAAAAAATACCTTAAAAAAAATTATTTCAATAAGTTGATCAAAGAGAAGTATCCTTCTGAGATTGTATTCCTAATTTTAATGTTTTTCTCAAAGCATTTAAGTTATTTTTTAAAATCTGATTCTTTTTTCGTAAATTCTTCAATTGGCGATTTTTCATTGCAATCGTCCTGTTGGCCATTTGCCACATTAATTTCACATTTTCGCAATTACACAAATCTTCTTCTTTAAAATCACCAACATAACGAAACTTCCTTAAATGGAACACCGTTAAAAAACTATCTAAATACATTAAAAACAATACTTTTCAAAGAAATATGACCCCTTTATACTATTAGAATTAGCAGTGCTCGACGATGATGTGGAGCAATCAATTGTTGTTTCTATATCAGAATTCTTTCTAAAAAGTAATTATAGCTTATTTGTACACAAGTAGACTATTTCACCTCTCATTTGGCTGTTTTGATTATGTAGTGTCGTAGATTAGTTCATACATAATCAAAGTACAGTCAACTGTATGTTAGAAAATCGACATACGTTGCCTTCTTTTCGATTATTTTTAGCAACTGTTGAGAAGCTTTTTGCAAAAGAGGTATAGCTGATGCTTTCACAATTCTGTCATTTCTTTCCGATTCAGGATTAATTTCAGTATTTGGTGGTGAAACTGGTAGTGAATATCCAGTTTTTATTGCCATATCATTATTCCTGTTGATAAGTATCGAAATCAAAATTTACTCATTTTAACGACTGTTATTTCCATGATTATACTTGCAAGGTATCGCTGTCTTCTTCAAAACATGCGTGGGGAATAATCGTTCAAAATCACTATCAACAAAATGTTTACTGCATACGGCAGAATGTTTGCTAGGTGTAAATCTTTGACGTCCTATCGCTAAAGTCCACTCTTTTCGTCTTATCGGATCTACTGGGAACCTACAATTTACGATATTTAATCGTCTAGTTAACCCGGAATGCTTACATATGGAATGAAACGCCCGAATTTTTCGAAAAGCTTGATTTGCAGCCTTTAATACAACACGTTTGGACCATTGTAACTCTAACATTAACTAAATATAACCTAATTTTTAAATAAACTTAACCTCAACCTATCAATACAATTCTTTAATTAAATTCGATTGTAATAGCAATTTATACAAAGTTTGGTTTGAATTATCGTCCTGATTCTTGTCTATTTGAAGAATTCTTGTAAATTTGTAAAATTATAATTTTCAAATTGGAGCCATGTTGGTTTCTCTTTTGTTTTTCTTTAGTGGTAGATTTCAACAAAATTAGCTCTAAAATTTCATTTATAGCAAAAATATATGAGTGTGTATTTCTGTATATCTGCTAAATGTAGTATAATTTTTAATAATAATTATTTTAATAATTGGTTACAAGTCGGTAGATTTACTTGAAATGAAATACATTTGGCAATCCTGTGGTTTACTTTCCACACATGCAACAGTTTATCCTGATTGGTTGTTGTTCGTGACGTACAAGAAGCCGGTAAATTGAAATCTAAATAAAGCGATTTTATTAAGTAAAGCAAATATAATGATTTTCCAAAATTAATCAAATAATACAGATTCAAAATTAGTGTTTTTTATATACAAATCGACACTATAAATACTGATTTTTAATTTTCAATAAAACTAATTCGAGTTGTTTTTGAATTCCAGACAAAAGGCACAACTATTAGAATCGTATTCTAGTTTCAAGAAACATCTTCCGTGTATAATAGAGGAACTTCATCATCTGATTTATTTTTCTTATCGGGATTACCTAAAAAATTATAATCATTTGTTTTATAATTATTTTATTTTCAATTCTTAAATTGTGCTACGAACTAGCCTACGCTACTCGTTTTTTTTAAATTGGAAAAGGTTAAAAAGAGCCCTCGTTATACGAGTAATTTGTACTTTTAACAAATCATACTACAACAATTTCTTTCCGTTTTTATTACCATCAAGGTTTTAACAATTGATGTGCGTTCGACTACACATTGATAAACTTCGCCAAATACACAAATGGGACTTTATTTCCGGCAAATTAATCCAGAGATAGTACAAAGCAACAAGAGAGCAGGGTATACACGCACACAAGAAAAAATAGGAGAGAATACAATTCTAATAACGATTTCAATCAACAGAATAATTAACAATATTTACATGAAAATATCCTTGGATCAACCCATTTAATAATAATATCATTGCTTTCTATGGGACAAGAAAATCAAAAATAAAGGGATTATTAAAATTTTCGACGATCGAAGGCGTGAAATAATTTAATAAAATTTGGCACAACTATTTTGTTGTAAAATTGTCTAATATTAAACATTACACACCTATATTTGTGCTTTTTTAGTGTATTTATCGTTATTATTATTTAATAATGTTTATTCTTAGTGCGTGATTTAGATTGTTTAACATTCGTACCATTTTTTTCAACTGTTGGTGTTGTACGAACGGGTTGAGGTCCACCGGGATACGGTATTCGAAACAACTCAATATGCAGATGATCGCAGATTTCGTGGCAAATTTGAAAACAATACCGCAATAAATCTGCAGTTACCCATATCTAAAATATTGCTTTTATTATTTAATAAAAATGAAAATAAATACTCACCATACAAATCCATAGGACGTAATATTCGTTAATAAAAGTATTGAAATATTGATTGAAAAACAATAATGCCGGTCCTATTAATGATAAATCAGTATAATCCATTTCACTTTTAGTCATATGTGCTACCTAAAGGATTTGATAAAAAAATTCTTAATTTGATTGAAAATAAATCGAAATATACCACAAGTCGATTGGTAACTTTAGCTGCAACTAATCCAAATGCTAATATATACAAGGCTGGGTGTTCTTCATAGACGTGTTGTGTTGATTTTTGATAAATTATAAAAGCAGGCACCAAAACTAATGAAAACGGTATCACGGGTGATAAGACACTTGTACCCTGTTTTATCAAATTAAAAAACAAAATTAATTTCACTATAATTGGTCTTTTAATTACATAAACTCCCTTGGAATTAAGCAACTATAGAAAGATGAGGGAGTTTTTGTAATTTGAATTCAACAATTAGTTAATTAGATAAGAAATAGAGAAAGCTAATAGCACTACAAAGCACCAAGTTATCTACAAAGATGGTGATTTACATGCGAGCAACTATCAATAATTTAATAATATTTTTGGATCAAGCGGCCAATATTTACAATTCGATATCTGTTTGTTTTCCAATTTTAATGATTCAAACCGAATTAAAAACATCATTTCAATGAGCAGGGAATGGTCTCGATCAATTTTTGAGTTATTTTTGTTAAATTTTTAAAGTAATCAAATTTCGGTATAAATAATGATTGATTTTGATTAGATTTTTGATAGTTGCTAATATACAACAGGTTGACAATGGAGCAATCTTACAGCAACTGTAGATCCATTTTTGCCTACTCCTCCCGTGAATATTATAGAAACATTAGCTTGAGCAAGTAGTAGAGCAACTGCACACGCCACACCAATCGGAATCAACTTCATCTCCAAATCCACACCAGGTATCTTTGGTCAATTAGTTTCTTATTTAGTTGAATTATTTCAAAACAAACATAATAGACTACATTAACAAATACAAACAAGATAATTGAACAAAAATAACAACAAAAAACAGCTAATTTCCCCAAATGAATTTGAAAAAAAAAGAATCTCCCTTACAGCAATTGTCGAACCATTTTTACCGCATCCGCCAGTTTTAATTTGTTGGAATAATCTAAAGATAACGTGAAAACAAGCCGAAGTTGTAATGGTGGAAAACGCCAATTTCCATTCGAGATTCAATGCGGCTACCTAGAATAAATAAATTGCTCCAGCCAACCTGAGTTATAAACAATTGAATCGATGAGGATCTTTAATTATACAAACCCAGCACCACAAAAATCACTGTTTTTTTTTTAAATTAATTTTATCGATAAGAAAAATAAAGACAAACACAAACATTTCTGAACCATGCACAGCTTTCTCCCATAGTCTAAATTAGGTTTATACAAATGTTTAGTTAGTTTCTTATTTTTGAAGGCCGAGCTACAACTCGCCAAAAAAGGGGATTTGATGATTTTTCTCTTAATTTAAAAACTGGAATGATCAAATTTCGATAAACAACATTCCTTGGTCTTGGAGAAATTCTAAATTTTATGGGAAAATTTAGAATAATTATTATGTCAATTATTAAATTAAGAGAGAAATCATCGAAGATTTTTTGATGAGTTATAGCCTCGATAAAAATGAACGTAAAAACAACAAAAATTGATGATCAGTATTATAATAACTGCTGATAGGCGGCTTTAATCCATGCGTGTTTTTTTTTTAATTATTTGTTTTAAAAACTGTATCGATTTTATTTTGGGGAGAACTTACGGCAACTGTAGATCCATTTTTGCCAACACCTCCAGTAAATATCACGATAATACTTTGGTAAAGCGACCATAGGCCGCAAATTATTGTACTTAATGGAATAAAGTACCACAATAATATCGTATTGCTAAAAAACTAGACACAATCGTCACACAACACAACAATAACAAGTCATAAATTAGAATAATTAAAAAATAAAAATAACTTTTAAAATTATGGATAATTATAGTGATAATAATTGTATAAATAGCTCACCTTTGTTGACCATACAGTAGGTCCGAAAATTGTCGAAATTAACAGAATTCCCATTATTGTAAATTGTGCTTCGGTTACATCAATACGACCGAAACGTAATGTACCGGATACGTAAGTTTGCCAATGTGCACAATAAAATAACGTCATTGCACAAAAACACTAACAATATAATTAAAATAAAGCTTTCAATAATTAAATAATAAAAAATATAATTACTTGAAAGAACATCCAACCGGGATAATTGCCTAATTGTACAGCAATACAAGCCGATAATGCCACAAATACGGTTGATATTGAATCACAACCATGATCGAATAGTTCACCTAATGGATTTGCTGTACCTGTACGTCTAGCTTGTTTACCATCGATTGCATCTAAACTTTGATAAATAAATAAACCTAAACAGCATAAACCACACGCCCATCTAGGTGCATCTTGTTTAGCATCCGGTGAATACCTGCAAGATCAACAAATATTTAAAATCAAAATTGAATTTATCGATTAATCAACAATCTCGACAAAGTAGGTTTCTAGATTAATTAATAACATAGGTCTGCTTTTAAGAAGCCTCATACAGTAATTGAGACCTACTTTATAAGGAAAATAACCATGATAATAATTGACATGCAATTTAAATTTATCAAGTTAATTAGAATATAGGGAAAACCACCCAAAAATGACCAATTTCTGGCAAATTTACCAGTCGTTTTTAATTAGACTAAAATTGGATGTAAAGCTACATAAAATGCCTTTCTCTCGAGTCTAATTGTAGAAACCTGTACGCAATATAGAAATCAACTTAAAAATACAAAAACCAAGCAAATTATTTACATAAAACGATTATCATTAAAATATCTAGACCTTGATCGGGCTAATCAAATAAATATTGTGTTAAAAATTTGGGTAATTAACTTTATGTACTAGATTTGTGGTAATAACACTTTGATAACGCAGTTTTTATTTTTACAACCAAATTCCCCGTATAAAAATTTGAAATGATAGAATTAATTATCTATTATTCAATAATTGTGGTTCTTATTATTTTGTACCTTCACAATGACCTTGTCTGGTTTCAATTGAAACAATGAATACTTACCATACCAATATTAAAGCTGTGATAATATTGATAAGTAATCCGACGATTGTAATTAAATTAGGTGCCAGCCAAATTGGAACTTTCGACGTTAACCAATTCCAATACGGTTGTAAGATTTTATCTAACAAACTAACACTCTGACACGAATACTGGTGTTCCCCTAAGCGTTTCAATTGTGCATCCGATAATAGTCTCTCTTTATAAAATTTCATCGTTTCTCTATTAACAAGAGTTGTCGTTTATTTCAACCAACTGGAATTTATTAATGTTGCCGTTTTCTCTCGATTATTTCGTCAAATAATTCTAACCTCTATAACCATAAAATATTGTTAATTTAATTTAGCAATTTTCAAATTTGTGACAACACAATTTGTTAAAAACGTACGATTTTTTGTTTCAAGTTGCAATTATTGAACACGCAAAAACAATTAAATTGATTGGAACTCTTTTAATTGAAACCGTGAAATTTCATGAATATTCTAATAAGGCCAGAAAATTTTTTAATGGAAGTGGTTGGATCAACATCACGCCACTACCGGCAGCGCCCCCTTATTACGCAGATAACAAAATTAAAAATACACCAGAGACAATTATAATATTTACATCCTATCATTATAAATACGATAATATATTCAATAAAGGACAGTCATTACTGATTTATTGCTATAATTTTAGAAAATTGATAATATAAAACGTGTAGTATTGGTCCTCTAACCACAACTTTACACTGTTGCTACATCCTCCAATTTCATTAATTTTATTATCTTATTAATTAAACCATAATTATCAATCTTATTTTAACGTATTTTCTCATTATATCGTCTATTGGAGATAATTTTTGAATTCTATATAGAAATATAATATAGGATTGTATCGCTTGGAGTAGTAAATGTGGCAACTTCCGTTCAGATTTTCTAACCTATTTTCGCCAAGTCGATCTAACCTCAATTTCCACAATTTTTCGAGAAAATGTCGACGAGATGGTAGAATTTCGTATAAGTCTCAATCAATTCTTCAAATTTCGCTCAATTTTAGGTATCCACTGTACCAACGCGGCAGCCCGCAATTGCGCGTTTTCTTGCCGAATTTCTGGTTGAAATTGGTACGTCCCACTGTCGATCTACCGCAGAATGTGGTACAGTTCTCTTGTTCGATGCAAATGACCAAATACGATATAAAGAATTATTTAGAGAAAATCTATAATGTTAATGTGGTTGATGTACGGACACGTATAGCGATGGGGCGGACGTATCGGCATCCGATTAAAGGTTACGTTATCAAAGATGACGATATCAAGTACGCCTACATTACTTTGGTACGTCTTTAATTGATTGTGTTTAGCTGGAATGATTGTAAATTTTTGTAGCCGAAAGAAGAGAAATTCGTATTTCCTGATTTGTATCCAGCAGAGGATGAATTAAAGAAAGAACAAGATGATACAATTGATCAAGTCAAACAAAGTTATAAAGAATTTCTTGATAAAAATAAAGAACGCCCAAATATGCCCGGATGGTTTACAATCTAATTTATAATTTGGCCATACGTTGGGACGTAGGGTCGTAGCTTAATTCGGACACAATATAAAACAATCCGTGACTACGAAACCAAGTGGCCGACTCGATAGTGTAATTGAATTTTTAATGATTAAAGTTAGGCAACCAGAAATACATTTGTTTAATCTAATTTTTGATTAATTTTTATTTCTGCAATTCTAAAAGTAGGTAGTTTATTTTGTACTAAAATAACCTAAAGAAATTAAAATATTTTTGGATGACTATCATCCCATACTGAGACAATTCTAAATTTAAATTCATTCAACATTCTCGCCTAATAAGACCAACAATTCTTATTATTAATTATTTAAATTGCGGTTTTAATTAATTTGCCTGTATTTATTTAAATTAACCGCCGAATAATTGACAATTGGCGATTGTTTATTGTTTAGCCGACATAACCTTAAATTTTCGTGTGTCAGTGCCTCAGTGTGTCTCGTTATGTTGTCATTAAATTTTTTCAGTTTAATTTAAATAAAAATGGCTTTAATTACTGAAACAATACTGAAAGAGGGCTATATGGTGAAACGGTCACAAAATAAAAAATTGTACACGTTGGTCAATTATAAGAAACGGTGGTTTGTGTTGACGACAAAATTTCTTATCTATTACGATACAGATAATGAGAATGTATGTATTAAAAAAACCCAATTTTCCGTATTTTATTATCGTAACGAATTGTAGAACATTTAAATTTTTATTTGTTTCGATAGAAAATCAAGAAAATTGCGAATTTCCACGATCTCCACCGGTATTCCTACAATCCTTTGTTATGCCCCTGTGGTTTCCTGGCGTCAAACAGTACTAGTTGTTGAGATATCTGGGGTTTTATTAATATAACAACAATTTATGAATCAGTCGGAAATTCTTCGAATTTTGTACCTAAATAGAAAACCCGCTGGTCTATAAAATTTTCAATTATAATCCCACTCGAATCCAACGCAAATTAAATACAATTTAATTGAATTTTCTATTGTTTTAATTGATAAATTTCTGATAACAATTCCGATAAATTTGTCATATTTAAAAATAATCATTAAAGGCACGCCTATTCGTTATTACACCAATCATAAATGGAATTTCGCAAAATTCCTGCTGTGGCGGCAATTTCGAAACAATTTTCCCCAAATTTACCGCATTTTTTTATTAATTACTTTATTATTCTCCTTCCGAAAGTACAATTAATTCGATTTTTATTTATTGTAAGTTACTATTCTACCTAGGGCAATAATCTATAATTTTTCGAATATTGCAAACAGATAGGGTTGAAGGGGCAGTTGTGTAGCGCCTCTTATAAAAGAGTGCGCACGACGCAGGGTGGGACAGTAATGTCGACTTTTAGCCCTAATTGTGTGTCGTATCTGTAAAATTTCTGCTATTATCTCGCCCTTTACGATTAATTCGCAATTTTCTTAACTAGATACAGTATGTATGAATTATAGAAATTTTAATTTTCAATAAAATAGTTGCATGTTTATTTATTTATTTTAATTTTAATGTAATTTACTTAATTGGAATTAGTTATTTTTTTGTTTTTTTCGTTATCATTAATTAATTAGAAACGTAAAGAAAAGGGTCGTGTTGATTTATCAACTGTATATGCAGTAGAGCCAGCTCTATTATCAGCTACCCCCGAAGAGACCGGTATACAAGGTGAACTTTATTCATTTCAAATCGGTTATTTAGCCGATGATGATTATATTCTCTATCTGATAGCATTACGTGAAAATGATCGTGTCAATTGGATACTTGAATTACGTAAAGGTAAGTTGAAAATTTACCGGTTATTCCTCGTATTTATTATAATTAAATTTTTGTATAACAACCGGTTAGATTTAATTAAACATTGAATTATTAAAATTAGAAATTTAAGTTGAATTTTTAATTAACAAGACAGCTCTAATAGAGTATATTTAAATATAATAAAATTAATTTCTTTTTATATTTTATAAATGGATTAGAAGCCGCAAGAAAACGTGGATAATTAAAAAAATGTTGACTCCATTGAACTGTATTTTTCACGCTATATAAAAGAATAAAATTTTACTACCAACCCCCTCACTGTTCTTATAGAACAATGCTGTGATGATACTTAAACTCCACTTAAAATGCAGCGTTTCCACCTTTTCATCCCTTAGTTTTTTTGAATATAAAATTCATTCGTATATAACACATATGCTTTTGAATTCCATTTAAAAAAGTAATAAACAACGTCTGTTATTTAGAAAATCGTTGACCAAGAACGCATTACCAGTTGAATAAGTTCCCTATCAAATAAATCCCTATATTTATAGGAAAAACTGGCGATTTAGGGTGAATACGTTTTGAAACATTGATTGAATCTCACGATTCAATTGATGGTTCAATTGTTAAAAAAATTCTAATTAAAAGTAGAGAATTTAGTTGAAAATCCGCTAAAAGTGGAGTGGTTTAAATTTTAGGCGACTGGTTACCATTGCAATTTTAGTTTAAACTAAAGTACTGAAAGTTCTTCAGTACTTTAATAAAAATACTAAATTGTCTTGATATTGTGCATTAGAATCAAATTAAGTAGTGGAAAGTCTTCAATATAAGACAAGAGTACTGATTTTATTTCAAATTTTGACAATCTATATTTTTAAAAAGAGAGCAAAATTTCTAATTTAAGTGGTGAAATTTTGGACTAACCGTAATGTTTTGAAATTTTGTCCAAAGTACATTCTTAAAATTTTGATAACAATATCGAGATGTTTTCAAAATTAAGCGAAAATGTGAGTTTGTAACTTGCGATTTCTTGCTCGTCCTTGGGACTACGACAACCGGAAATAGATTTTTGAAAAGAGCATTTCACATAGAACGCAATGGTTTTTCCAGTTTTTCAAAATGTTGATACAAATTTGAATTACAGACGAAAATCTAACAACATGTTTTCTTCGTATTTTTGTACAATTGCTTGTATTTTCTCTTATAACATGGCCAATTTTGATTATTTTGCAAAAATTCTTGTACTGTTAGATAACAAATAAAAAGTTCTTTCCAAATATTCAAGAAATTTTCCAATTCCACCGTTAGTTTTCCGGAAAATTAAGAAAACGCCTGAGAGGAGATATAAGAATTTGGGCACAGTTTTTATTTTACAGCATTGATCAACCCCTCATTCTAAAGCTGATATAAAGACGGAGTACAAGATAGAAGGCTTTTTTCGAGATTTTGAAAATTACCTGAGTGATCGCGGAAAAACCAACTGGTTATTCTGGCATTGTTTTCACCTATCAAAATTAATTATTTTGCTTTGAAATACATACGGTTAGATAGATAATTTTGTTCTCTTCCCGATTGATGCATTATTTTTGTAAAAAATGTTGATTTTTCGAAGAAAATTGAGTGGAAATCCAGCAAAGATTGCCCGCGTTACACGTAAACAGTGCGGGTTTGCCCAATCGAAAATTTGTGGAATCATCGATACTCAATCCAAAGCGAGACTCACAATTCGATTTGGCAAACACGCACTGTCTACCAGCATGCCGTGTTATCTTGCTTGATAATACACAAAGAGACTGGATTTTCATTCCATTTTCTTCGAGAAATCAACACTTTGTACAAAAATAATAGGCCAATCGGAAACAGGACAAAATTATCTACATAACCGTATGTACTTCAAAGCAAAATAATTAATTTTAATAAGTTAAAACAATGCCAGAAAAACCGCTTGGTTTTTCCGCGATAACTCAGGCAATTTTCAAAATTTCAAAAAAAGGGCTTCGCATTCCCCTCGGNGTTTTCACCTATCAAAATTAATTATTTTGCTTTGAAATACATACGGTTAGATAGATAATTTTGTTCTCTTCCCGATTGATGCATTATTTTTGTAAAAAATGTTGATTTTTCGAAGAAAATTGAGTGGAAATCTAGCGTCTACAAAGATTGCCCGCGAACACGTAAACAGTGCGGGTTTGCCAAATCGAAAATTTGTGGAATCATCGATACTCAATCCAAAGCGAGACACACAATTCGATTTGGCAAACACGCACTGTCTACCAGCATGCCGGGTTATCTTGCTTGATAATACACAAAGACGCTGGATTTCCATTCCATTTTCTTCGAGAAATCAACACTTTTTACAAAAATAATAGGCCAATCGGAAACAGGACAAAATTATCTACATAACCGTAGGTATTTCAAATCAAAATAATTAATTTTAATAAGTGAAAACAATGGCAGAAAAACCACGTGATTTTTCCGCGATAACTCAGGCAATTTTCACAATATCAAAAAAAGGGCTTCATCTTGCACTCCGCCTTTGTATCATCTTTCGAATGAGGGGTTAATCAATGCTGTAAAATAAAAATTGTAGGAGAGAACCTGTTGTAGCGTACAGAAGTTTTCTTAATTTTCCGGAAAACGAATGGTGGAATCGGAAAATTTTTTGAATATTTGAAAAGAACTTCTTATTTGCTATCTAACAATACAAGAATTCTTGCAAAATAATCAAATTTGGCCAAGTTATAAGAGAAAATATAAGAACTTGTACAAAAATACAAAAAAATATGTTGTTAAATTTTTGTCTGTAATTCAAATTTGCATCAAGATTTTGAAAAACGGAAATAACCGTTAGGGGCTATAAGAAATGTCCTTTTCAAAAATCTATCTCCGGTTGTCGTAGTCCCAAGGATGAGCGAGAAATCGCGAGTTAAAAATTCACAGTCTCTCACATTTTCGCCGGTTAAAATGTTGAGATGTACTTCGTCCCCTTAACTTGTGCTACTGTTTTGAATTTTTATTAATACTGTAATATTTTCGAAACAAAATTATTCACTAAAATTTTTCAATTTTGGAGTAAAAGTGCCAAATTTTTGATTAGAATCAAATCAACCAAAAGGTTTCGATATAAGGTGGAATATAAAAGTCTAAAAATTTTCGAACAAAAGCGCTATTTTGTATCAAATTTTCTCATCAACTCTTGAAATTTTGGACTAACCAATCTTTTAGAATTCAAAAATTGGGCAAAACTTACCAAAACATTGTGATTTTGCACAAACAGAGCTACTCTTTCTTAATTTTGATTATAACCATCTAAAATAAAACAAAAATTTTCACTAATATTTTCAAATTTTAAACTAAATTGCTATTTTTCACTAATTTGTAGTAGAAGTATTACTTGTTGACTTAAAATTCGTCAAATCCGAGAACAAATTTTCATGACAATCATTCGGGAAGGATTTTCCAAATGAAATAAAATATTTTCTTTAAACTATTTTAATCACTTCAATGTTGCATTATAATTAAAATAAAACCGACATTAATAATTGTTACTAATAATTAATTTTCATTATACGAATGTCCTATAAATAAAAATAGACAACAAACAGAGCGTTATATTTGTAATATGTGAGCTGGAAATAAATATGAATTTAACGGTAGTTAAGAAGAACAAAATAAATATTTTTTAATCGAAATATTTCCAGCTTGTGTCAACAATATAACAATCCGCCACTATTACCATCCAGGATTTTGGAACGCTAAACGTTGGTCCTGTTGCAAGAGCTCCTACAGGAATACCGGTGGTTGTGAACCGTGTTCAATTTGGGCAATACAAGAACAATTCAACGATAACAACGACATTAATAAAATAACAACAAACGATAATTGTGAGTATTCAAAACGGAGAAAGGTCGTTTTGTATTTGGTACGCAAAAAAAAGTCCGTAAAAGGATACTCTTATTGTATGCGAATTGAATAATATTCAAGTGTATTTTGATTTCCGGTGGAAGTTACATTGATAATAAATAAATAAATGAAACGGATATATTATCGTTATTATCGAATATAGAAGTTGTATATTTTAGAATTAATTGAGATTTGAGTCAAATTTGTTATAATTAGATAATTGGCAATTTTCGACGGCCACTTGTTAGTTTTATTTGTTTATTAAAAGAAACTTTCATTTCACTTATTTCTATGTACAATCCATGAAATATTAACACTTGTATTCGACTCAAGTTAAGACGTCTTATTTTAATAGTTTACAGTCAATTTCTTGTATTATTCGTTGAAAATCCAGAATTAAGTCGATTTATAGTTTGAATTTGTTTCTAAATTATCTGATAATAAACGTGGAGAGTTTTAATAAATCAGACACCTACATCTGATGAACGGTTAGTTGAAAACGAAAGAAAAAACCTGTCTTAGTTAAATTCTAACGGTGAAGCAAGTTATAGAAGTTTTACCTTGGCTTAAAACATTTTATAATCCTACAGTCTTCTACCTCCGCCATGTTTTATTATAACAAGACGATTATCAAATAAATCAAGTAGAAGTAATTGAAAATTTCAACAAAATTAGTGCCTTTCTTAATATTATCAAAATGCAATTCGATATGCTCGTCAACGTATTTCGCAGTGCCACTGGTAGGTTTACTTAAAATTATTTTGTGTAAAATTCGTGGGTGTCTAGCCTCGATTTTTTGTGTGTAATTGTGTGAATTTTCGTACAGGTACAACTCAATCCAGCCCGATAATGCCCGGTGGTGGTGCAACACCAGGCACCCCATCATCGAAACAAAAAGAAAAAACAATGGTACGTCCGAAAGTTGTTGTGGCCCTTTACAATTATAAAGCAATAGAAAGTGGCGATTTATCATTAGAGAAGAATCAAGAATATGAAGTTATCGACGATAACCAAGAACATTGGTGGAAAGTTAAAGATTCTAAAGGGTAATTTCGTACAATTTTTATAAAGAAATCTAATTAATTTGATTGTAGAAATGTCGGTTTTATTCCAAGTAATTACGTTAAAGAGAAAGAATTATTAGGGTTGCAACAATACGAGTAAGTTTTAATTTTAATTGTTATTTTATTTGATAATAATCGTTTATAGTTGGTATGTTAACGATATGTCCCGGCAAAGATCCGAGTCGCTTTTAAAACAGGAGGATAAAGAGGGATGTTTTGTTGTTAGGAATTCATCAACGAAAGGCCTCTACACGTTATCGCTTTATACAAAAATGTAACCCCTAAATTATTAATTATTATAAATAATTTTATAATATTTTAGCCCCCATCCGCACGTTAAACACTATCATATTAAACAGAACCAAAGGGGTGAATTTTATCTATCAGAAAAGCATTGTTGTAATTCAATACCAGATTTAATCAACTACCACAAACATAATAGTGGTGGTTTAGCGTCACGTCTTAAAACTAGTCCTTGTGATAGACCGGTACCTGCGACTGCGGGTTTAAGTCACGGTATTTCTAAAAATTTCCGTTTTTAAACGTTTTTAATCGATTTTTCTTTTAGATAAATGGGAAATTGATCATAATGAATTGATGTTGTTGGAAGAATTGGGTTCTGGACAGTTTGGTGTGGTACGTCGTGGTAAATGGCGTGGTTCTATCGATGTGGCTGTAAAGATGATGAAAGAGGGCACAATGTCCGAAGATGATTTCATTGAAGAAGCAAAAGTTATGACGAAATTACAACATACAAATCTTGTACAATTATATGGTGTATGTAGTAAAAATCGTCCTATATTTATTGTTACAGAATATATGCGTTATGGTTCATTATTGAATCATTTAAGACGGCACGAACAGAGTTTAGCCAACAATCAAGGATTATTACTCGACATGTGTATACAAGTAATACAATAATTTAATTCAATTCAAATTCTATTGATGATTTCTATAATTGTTAGATTTGTAAAGGTATGGCCTATTTGGAGCGTCATAATTACATCCATCGTGATTTAGCCGCTAGAAATTGTCTAGTCGGTACCGAAAATGTTGTAAAAGTTGCCGATTTCGGTCTAGCCAGATACGTATTGGACGATCAATACACATCATCTGGTGGTTCGAAATTTCCGATAAAATGGGCACCACCGGAGGTTTTGAATTATACACGATTCTCGTCGAAATCGGACGTTTGGGCTTACGGTAATAATCTGGAAATTTACGGGCGAATTCTGTTGAATTTCGTGGTAATTTTAGGGGTTCTAATGTGGGAAGTTTTCACTTGCGGTAAGATGCCTTATGGACGTTTAAAGAATACGGAAGTTGTTGAACGGGTCCAGAAAGGTATGATACTGGAGCGACCGAAGGCCTGTTATAAAGAAGTCTATGATGTAAGTTGAATTTATTATACCGATGGGGCGTTATAATTTTAGTTCAATTTTGATCGTTTAAACAAATAGAATGTAAATTTTTTAATGTTCGATCCTCTTGGGTCGCATTATTCGAATTTTAGACGATTTCTCTTTGTAGATTATGAGGAAATGTTGGAGTCAATTACCAGAGAATCGCCCATCATTTCGTATATTAAAAGAGCAATTAATTAATGTATCGCAAGGTATATTGGTTGATTGATTGGCTAAGTTAGTTTGTGATACAATAACAAACAATTGTTCAACATCAACATCATCAACATGCGATTTATGTTGTAATTATGAACAGACTTGGACTGATGTTTGTTCAACGTTAAAACGGGAGGCACGTAAGGCTAAACAATAATAATAATAATAATTACAATTAAAATAATTAGTAATCAATAATCCCTATCTAGTGATACTCTTAATAATTCTTTTAGATATTCCACCTATCTAAAGTATTTATTATCGGCAATTAAAATTAAATAAATCGATAGTGTAAGTGTGTGTTTAGGTTTGATAGTTGTGTTTACTCGAATTATTATTGAAATAATTACAGGTAATTTAGACTTTTGTGATATCTAATTTAGTTCCCTAAAAACAATTATAATTAAGTTATTTAAATTATTTCCAATTAAAATAGACGAAATACAGGCTTATTTGCTGATGTTATTCGCAACATATTCTGTGTTTATCGTCTATTCGAATTGTGGATATAGCGAGAATTGCTTGATATTTAGAATTTTTGTGAGAATAATTCGAAATTTCCAATATTTTAAGCCAGTTATTTGTGATGAAACAATAAACCAACCTAAGTATTGTTAGATTTGTCGCTCAATAGTTATTTTAGTAGATAACAAGGCGCGAATATCGCGAATTATTCCACTCATAATTGTGTGTCTGTGTTTCTTTTATTTAATGTGATAGATTTGTGTTTTTTTAATTGATAGTTAAATTAAAAAAGACGGCTTATTGTCAAAGATCTAGGACTAAATATTCAAAATACGCGTAGTTAGTGGAAATACTATATAAGAGAGAATCTTTATCTAAAATAATTTGTATACCGATTTTTTTAAAAATATTTTATACAACACTTTTTTTACCTTTAATACCATAGATTTATAATGATTTCTTTTATATATACACATATATACTCATGTAAGTTGGTAGAAATAAAATCAGTTCAAATAGTTTTATTGGTGAATTGATGGTGATTGAAACGGGTGGATTTCGGGCAAATTTCGGCACAAATTTGCGACTTCTTCGGTCAATTCCCGGATACTTCCCTCGTCCCCCACCTGCAATAACTCAGCAATATCGAGAATTTCGTCACAACGACCGTAAATTGTCCGATATTGTTCAGTCAAGTTTTTATCATCTAAATTGAATTTAACCGCGATACAATATTTGATTAAATATCGTTTAATTTTCACCATTTTCTTGAAGATTTCGTCTTCTTGTTGATTCTCTTGCGCGTCGACGATGATAGATCGGATCTCTTTATCGTTACGGTCACTTCGTGTATAAACAATTTTTAAATCTTTGGTTTTACCGCTCAATTTCTCTCTGGCTGTGGCTGTTAAAATTCCATTTTGATCGACCGATAGGGTTAGAAGAACCGAACATTGTCCCGGTGGTGCCGGTGTTAAACCATCAATCTCCAATGTGGCCAATTTATAATTCTTGTTCACATCAGAACGTTCACCTTCGTAAATATCAAACGCAACACTTGTTTGTTTATCGTAAATTGTGCGATATCCCCTCGAACAAGACGTCGGTATTTTCGAATTTCGCGCAATTATTACCCCCATAAAACCACAAAATTCCCCGACACCCAGCGATAAGCTTATCACATCGTTTATTATAAATTTATCGACTTTCTGTTGGTGATGCGACGACAACATTGCAGCTTGTAGTGCTGCACCTTCCGCCACGCACTCGTCCGGATGGACGAATTGATCCAAATTGTCCCGGTTGAAATGAAGGGCGATTAATTGTTGGATTTTCGGGATACGTGTAGAACCACCGGCTAGAATTATTTTATTAATTTGATTTTTGTCCAATTTGGAGGTCTTCAAACAACGATCAACTATTATTATAGTCCGGCGAAATAGTTGCTCGGCTTGTGCTTCAAAATCTTGACGTGTTAATTTGATAATGATTGGTTCATTGATAAATCCGGTTAAAATAATTTCGGCTTCTTCCATTGTTGATAGAGTCTTTTTGGCGTCTTCACATTCATTCAAAATGCGGCGCATATCTCTAAAATTATATAATTTACCAAAACATCAATTACTGGGGTGCTGAATTAAAAGTGGAAAAATTATATGGGAAGTCCTATTATTTCTCAACTAATTTTTAAAAAATCTTTAAGGCTTTATAGAGGGTACCTGAAGTTTTGATCATTTCGGCAAAAGTGTTAAATAGAGTACAATAAATATATCTTGAAGGGCCAAAAAGAAAAAAGAATGAAATTAACCAAAATTGCACTAGTTGTTTGAGAGCCACTGGTTAAACACTGACCTACCGTTATTTTATTGCCGAGAGTTGATAAGAAAGTAGATATCGACTCGGATTTCCTTGATAGTAAACTACACAAGTGATACTGACCTACTTTCTTATCATAAACAAAACATATTTTATAATAAACAAGATAAGNGTTTCCAGTGGCTCTTAAAATCCAGTTTAACCGCATTTTTCTCGTAAACGTGCTGGAAAATAAACGATCGGCTAAGCTTTTCTGGCCCCAGGCCTCAAAACAGTGGAGGTTTTCAATTATCTTTTAAATATGAAGGCGGTTCCAGGGACTTTTTGGTTTCTGAAAATTTCGATGCAATTTTGAGTTAGGGGAAAATTTTGAAACCTATTCGTAAAATTGTACAATAATTTTATATTTTTCCTCACAAGGTAGAGTTTCTAGAAAACGCAAAGCTCTTTACAAATATTCGAGATTTCCCGATTGCTGGTTTTCCGGGAAATTGCCAATTGCCATTGTTTTCGGAGATAAAATAGAATTGGAAACGGAATTTTGACGAGCATCCGAGAAAGTTTTTTGCTTTTGGAAAATTGCACCTGGAATCTTTCTAATTTCGTTCGGTCATTACAATTTACTGAAAAACAAGCGAGAAACCGTTGATCAAACATTAGTATTTGCTTACGCCACATCAATGAAGATCTGCGGCGGGTTTTTGAATCCCCATCGGAGGCAAAATAATCCGGGCCTACACATGATTTAAAAACGGATGGTATACTTTTAATTCAGCACTCATGTTTAACAATTCTTACTCATATTTGTCGCGTGGATTATAATTATAACGCTCCTTTAAAATCCTGCAAACGTAATTAATTAATAATTGATCGAGATCGTAACCACCTAGATAACTATCGCCATCAACACAAATGATATCAATTTGGTTGTTGGAACGTTTCAAAATTGCAACATCAAAAGTACCACCGCCCAAATCATAAACGAGAGCATAACTTGTACAATTTCGGTTATTCTCATTGATATTTTTATAGAAATATGATAGAGCTGCCGCTGTTGGTTCATTTAACAATTTCAACACGTCGAAACCGGCCAATTTTGCAGCTTCCAATGTTGCTTCACGCTGGCTGACATTGAAATAAGCCGGTACTGTTATTACAGCTTTTTTAACGTCTCTACCAAATTTCGTATCGATATCTTTTTTGATTTTTTCTAAAATCAACGAACATATTTCTTGGGGTGTTTTCGCTATTGTTCCCGTCATAGTATCAACGATAATTTTAAATAAATCACCATCAAATCTCTCTAGACTATAACTGAAATTTTCCAAATTGTTTTGGATGTGAGGATCGTTGTATTGTCGACCGATTAATCGTTTCACTTCTACAATACGAAATTTAAACAAAAAATCCAAAATTCGATGAAACTCACCAGAAACACCTCCGGTACGTTTGGTATCGCTCATTTTTCTTGCATATTTTCCAACGATGGTTCGGTTATTGTCCAGAAAGAAGACCACAGATGGGGTTATACGATCACCTTCTTGATTCTCCAAAATTTCGATTTTACCGTTCCAAAGGTAACCGACACAGCTGTTTGTGGTACCTAAATCGATACCAACAGCGATTTTTTCGGGCATTTTTACTGTTCGAAATTTTGTTAATTCACGGAATATAATGCAAAGTTTTTATATTACGGACAAATCGAGATAAGAGACTTATCACCGATAATGGAGATAAAAATAGATTTCTTGGTAATATCGGGGAACACCCCTACATCGAGCGTTATTACAATTAAATCGATTAATTACAGGAATCGAGAATCAATTGAAGACCCGAATTTTCTAACAGATTCTAACAGATGTTGCTGAATTATTCAAATGATCACAATTCTTGCTATTTCTGGACATCGTATCAATGTAGCAATCGTGGCAAATATTTGTTATCAGAACGATATTTGTCCATTGCTGTCGTCATAGAAATAATTTCCAATAGGTGGATGATTAATCGATTTGAACGAATTAAAACGGGTTGACGTCGCTGTTGTCGTCGCGACGCCCGCATGCCGACAACGTCTTTGCGCACTGGCGTCATTGATTCCAGTTCTTTTTGTATATGTGTCCGATATAATTGAAATAAAATCGTGCACTCCAACAATTACACACAACGGGTAAGTTGCATTGATTACAGTTTTCATATTCTATCAACATTATTTATAACAATTCGAAAACAACTCATTTATTGTACAGAGAATCGTTGCTTTATCATTGACGATTTCTACAGAAAATCGTGTACTTATTATCAAATTTCTAAACATAGGAAAATTTAGATAAACAATCAAAATGCGGGTTTGATAATGGTAGAATTGTGGGTAATTGTTGATGGCAAAAGTGGGTTGTCCCGGTTTCATTGATCGTTTTAACAGGTGGTTCATTCAATGTTTTGCCTACATTCATACTCGTTATTTACGTTGGTTCGTAATAACCGATTTTTTACAATTTTCGTTTTCCAGAGTGCCCGATACAGTGATGTTTAAGTTGTTATTATTGACCGCAATTGGGGCTTACGCCTACATACCGGACGGCAAGGTACACCACAATCTATATTTAAAACGATTTCTATTCTTTTAATTTTCTATCAAAGGATAATTTCTTATCGCCGTTACTGTTCCGTGAACTCGTCAATCATATGGGCAAAGACCTACCCGATCTATCGTCCTACATCGACTTCACCGACAACCACAACAATAACCGTTTACCGTCATTACGTTCGTTGAGTCATCGTATTAATGGCGATGCTGATGATGGCAACGATAATGACGACGACGATGAAGCTGATGAAGTAGTGGAGGAACAGTTATTCCCGTTCGATTACGACAGTTTGAGCGATACAAGAAATTTACACCCGAGTATCCGCGATCAAGAATATTTACAACATAGCAGTCTGTATGGCAGTCAATTTATGAGCGGTGGTGCCGGTGAAGGTAAACAACATTTACGACCGACTGGAGCGATGAAGAATCGCCAAGAGATCAAAACTGATGCAACATTGCCGGCTTATTGTAATCCGCCAAATCCGTGCCCAGTTGGTTATTCGGGTCGGTATTTGAATTACAATTTAGATTTCAATTTTGATGGTAATTTTTTTAGTCGAACAGGGTTGTATTGAGGAATTCGAGAATACAGCTTCGTATAGTCGACGTTATCAAGCCGCACAGGATTGTATGTGCGATACCGAACATATGTTTGATTGTCCAAACCCGAACGAATCGATTATCGATGAATCTTTAGATGGCTTTAATGGTATCGATTTTAACGGATTTCTACAACGGACGATGCATTTGAATTCCGGCTTACAACACAAGGATTTAGTCGCAAAAAAGTACCACCAATACAACCGTAAAGTAAGTTGAATTTTAAAATAGTCGCCCGGCGCATCCACCATTTTTACACATCAATTTCTTTAACATATTTCTTTTATTTTGAATGCCATTTTCTAAACAATGAAGAAGACGATTCAAAATATGGAAACTCTCGCTTATAGAGCCAACTTTCGTCTATCTGTTCACATTAATTTGATTCGATTTTGTCAACTCTCACTAGACGACAAGTGTATTCCCCTAAAACCTTAATTTATTCTCAACTACATAATTTTCGGAAAATCCAGCCGATTTTTAAAGCATCCTCGAGGTCATTCGGATGTAAAATCGTATTTCAAATCAAATGAGATATTAACCATTTGATTATCTCTTACTGTTTCCGAAATATCCGTGTTTTACTCTTACATTTGAAGCTCGAAAATTGGCAACATTTATTTCAAAATTGCTCAATTATTCTCCTACAGATTCAAATGAATTAAATAGAATGTGAAAGAGCATTTCAACAAGCATACGGTGGTATTTTTTATTTTTAAAATTTCGAATCGATAACTAGTGATTGGCCTTGTTTTTTTCCCAATGAAGTTCAATAAATGTGGTCTATTTACCGTTTCAGAGCACGCTTTCGAACCCGTTTCTGACCGGTGAACGGCTACCAGTGGCGGCGAAGAAAGGCAAAAATGTCGTCTTCTAGAAGACGACTCAATCAACACTATTATCAGTAACAAAAACAACAATCATAAAAATCATAGAAAACAGAAATGGACGGATAAATAACAGTAGTAGCGACAGTTTTTCCTGTATTTGTCGGAAGAAGCTGCCGCTACCAGAGAAATAGTTAATTTTAATTGAAGAAAAAATAGAAAATAATTTTTAAAATACAAATTCTAATGGATTTTTGACACGGCAACGGAAAAGGCTGAAGATTTTTAAGTACAATTTTAAAATTATTTATTGTTACTTATTCTACTAAAGAAAATTTGCTGATACAAGCACTCCTAGATAATTGTAGCCGCTTTCAATGTTTTAATCTCTATTAGTATACATATACACATATTTATTATTATTGAAAAAAACATTATTGTAATGATGTTTTTTAACCCTGAGAATTTCAAAGGCCCCATACTGTTAAAGAACTAAGGACTCGACATTCTTTTAAACGATCAGACAAATGGAAATGGTGTAAGATTGACAAGATTCTCGACATTGATGAAGATTGAGGCATCTCTGAATTAATGAAGAGTATCAAATAAATCAAAGATTAACCCGGGTTTCTTCAACAATTGCTCGATCTTCATTAACCCAGAGTACTAGGCTTGTTCATCAAAACAACATATCAAAGAATTAATAAGACGACACAATTTTGGTGTGGTTAAATCGAGTATTAGGCCCTATTGATTTTCAAAAGGATAATGTTTATTGGCGGAATTTTTGATGTAATTCCTTAATTGTATCAATCATTTCTTGGAGCATTGTAATTTTCGAAAATCAGTGCACGATTTAAAAGCATCAAAATAATTTTAGAAAACAACACAAATGATTCCTATGTATCATTACCATGAATTAGTGACAATTTAATAACTATAATGATGATGATAATCGTCTAAATTCCGAAAATTCGGTGTTTTAAGATTTTTATTTTCAAACAAAATTGGACAAATTAAAAAATATCTATATCTAATAAAGAAGAGTATAAAACAATGTGTGAAGTGGTTAACCATTTCATTGATGAAATAATTAATTAATTAGTTTAATCAGATGTGTATTATTCACTGTTTTATCTTGAACAGACCACAGCAACATTATGGATCTGTTCCCTTTCAAATGTCAAAAATATGTATAATAAAATCATGTATTCTCTTAATGCATACATGTGTTTTATTTTAGATTATTTTTCATTAATTTATCAATTAGCCAAAGGTGATTCAAATGAGCTCGGACTGGAAGTATCTGACTAGAAAATCCTCATCAAAACTATATTTTTTACATCACATCTTCAATTTGGCGCCTGAAATATGCTAATTATTTACGAATATATTTCTCAGTTGTTTCCCCATGAATTTAACTGATTCGAACGTAGTTAGAACGAGCAATTCAAGGGGCACAGAACAGTATTTTCCGTTTTGGAAAATTTAGATCAAATTTTGAGTTATAGAAGAAAATATAGGAGGATGTTATCTGTTGTAGTTTTATAATTTTCAGTTTTCCCTCAAAATTCGGGCAATTTGGTTATTCTGCAATGCTAGCAATTTGGAAGCGTTTCCAGAATCGACAACAATAGTCCTATCAGTTTTTCAGGAAATTGATTGAAATTTTGGGAGGTTTATTTTGTTTTCTACCATTAAAGAAACGCAAGTCTATACACTTTCAAGGATAAAATGTTGAGTTTTATTCATATGTTGGGGCTAAATTTGAAATACTCACCTATTTTAGAAAATTTGGCCAGTTGAAGGTGGCTTTTAGTCAATTAGTCTTCGATATTGATCCAGATTTCGATCCTAATTATACCATTTTTTAATCAACTGTAACGAGGGGCTTTAAGTCTTAAGATTAGGACATTTTTATGTTACCATACCGAAAATCCCGCCTGTCCATTTCACCCCACGAACCAGTTCTTGCCCCTGTTCGAGTATTGATTATCCCTATTAAAGTTAATTATTTGAAGGGTCAATATTATAAATAGAAAGTCTACCATTCGAAACAGACGTAAATCGCTAACAATAAGCTAAGATTGTCCAGTCAACAGAAACTTGAAAACTTCTACAATCCAAAACAACAAGGTGAACGTTATGGAAGTTTGCCATTGACGATTTAACGAACATCTTTTCGAAGATAGCCCCGTAACTTTTAAATGTCACCTTCACAATCGAATATAGTCACCAAATCAATGGGAAATTCAAATGAATCCCAACTATCAAGGATTCGATTAAATGGGAATCAATAAAATTGTCGGTAAGTGGTGATTATAGAACGGACATCCGGTATGTATAGGAAAGGTATGTTGTTTTGGCACACCGATAATTCAAAGTTTCTGATACGTATTTGTGTTGTTTGTCTGTATATTAGACTATTATCAATTCTTTCGTATTTTTCTGGATTTGGCCAGCCCGTCTGGCTCCAAGTCTAGCTCAAAAATATCAAAAACAATCAACGGGAATTGGATCAGTCAAAAATATAAGTTGATACCACTATTGTTATTATTGTTATTGTTCTTATTACATAATTGTGTTACTGATTGTTTATAATAATTGTTTAAATATTCAGACTTACAGATACATAGTTTTGTTCGTTTCTTTAAAAGCTGAATTTTATCTAACCGTTATAAACAAATATTAAGAATTAATTAGAATTAGAATAATTTGTAGGTACAAAATTGTTAATTTCTAAAAATAAATAAGAAACACTTAAACTTAATAGGAACTTTACAAACGTATTGTTGCTATAATTAGAATTGTTATAGACGATTATTGATATACAATTAGTAGACAAAATACATAAATAATCCAAAATTGAGAAAAAGTATTAATTAGAATTTTATTGAACTATAAACGGCGCCAAAAATTTTAACTACATTTCTATTTATAAAGTCGCACCGTTAAACTACTCGCCGCAATTCTTGTTTACAATTTCTAAATATTCATTAAAATTTCTGCATTTATTGTTGTATTTTGTAAATAATCACCTGTTGTAAATTCCAGTTTCGTTAATTAGACAACTTGGTTTGATAATCCAGTGGGTAGAATCTAAAATCAACCATCAATACGTCAAAATTTCAAACGCTCTAATGTAGGCTGGTTTCTTTCAAAAATAATCGTAATAATTGTAATAAAAATGCGCGTCTCTATACGCTTATATAAATAGAAATCAACAATTTGAAGTTTTAATGATCAAAGAGTTGTTTAAAAAAAGAAAATTGGATTTTTTTCCACAAGAGAGAGTGCTGTTGTTGTACCCACTCAACTCATGTAGGTTTGTGGCGCCGTTTAATGTTTGTACACTTATTAATGTCGTTGGAAACGTTTATTAGCACTAAGTCGCCTACCCATGTCTAAGTCGCCATACACGCATACACACAAACACTCGAATATACGAAACGAATTCTTTAAAACCGTGTTATCGTATGGAAAACAAAAAATTATCACAATTAAGATAGAAGAAATAATTAATAGGACGAAGAAACGAGTCTCCTCTTGTACAAGTTGTACAACTTCCTTCATAAATTTGTTGCAGGATGAATCAGGAAGCAATCCAGTTGTCTCGACGTATATTCAAAGTATTAAAGCAGGAAATCGATTAATATACAAAAAACACAATTATTGGCGTCAATTTCGCTAAATTCAATCAACATTAGCCGCTGTACATTTGCATTGTTTGATCCGTTGGATGCGTTTCTTGCGGAACGGCGGCACCATCGATGGACACCGTAGAGTGATCGTCACCCAAGTGAACTTGCTCGGACGACAAAAGGCGCAAGCTTTAAACGCCGGCCCATTCAAATCCTCGTCTTCCGTCTCATCAACATCGCTACTATCGCTTAAATGTATCCGATTGTGTTTCTTCGGGTTCTTTGGTATATAGAATGAGTTACATTGGCCGTAACAGAAACGATTGATTACTGTACGGGTCAAACAACCATCTTCTTTAACTTTCTGTATCAACGGCTCAGTTTTACACCAATCGCGCTGTAGATACTCCTTTTTCGTGACAAACAGTGCGTTCTTGCTCGATTTTAACAATTTCCGCCCGTTAAAACCGCGCAAATCTTGTAATAATTCAGTATTACGGTACGGTTCACTGTAATTGTTGCGACGCAAGAATTTATCGATATCAACACGCGGATTATCAGATTTTCTATTGTGATTGTTATTGGTGGTATCGTCCAACAATTTGAATTTATCAATCTCCAATTCTTGTTCGGGCGTTAAAATATAATTGTCGGTTAATTCGTTATCGACAAGGTAACGTTTCTCGTCACCGGATATCTCATTGTCGTTGGCAGCGGCTTTCTTTTTTTCGGCTAGAATACGTTCAACCTCTTTTGTGTTGATTATATCGAGAATTGAGTCGCTTGGTGGATTTCTTAGAGTTGAACATGCGATAAAGTACTGTCCATTAAATAAGGCTACAATAAGGTAGACGGTCACGAGGATTTGTTGCACTGGCGACATCTGAAAGTAGAAGAGAAGCTAAATTAAAACTGTGTTGATTCAAAATTTTCGAAATGTTCGAGGATCATGACAGGAGTAGAGAAAACTATCAATTTTCCCCGGAAACTAACAAGCTTATCGCGGAAATTCTGAGATTTGCTAGTCTGGGAAAATCATGATTCTGTTTGTCTAAATTTCAGATTCGTTTCCCAGCAGAGTTGAAAGGTTGGCGAAACTCTCCAAAGTTCCCGTCGAGATTGCTGTCTGGATGGCCAATTTGGCAAGCTACGGTCCTGTCTGTTTTCATCTATTTGAACGTTCCTAAGTATGCGAATAAATCAACTTATCAGACATAAATTTGGAAATAGAACACGTATAAAAGACGGTAATACTCCTCCTCCACCTCCACGTTGTATGTTGCTTTTATTATGCCACTCAATCTGTATCTTTAACACCGATCTGGGTGCAATTTCCGTTTTAAAATCCCTGCCAATTTCTGGTCGATTTCCGTTAGAGAAGACGTATATGGATTATAAATATGATCCACCTTGTTTTCTGGTTGTAAGGAAGATGAAAAATACAATTTCAGACTACTGGCGCTGGTTTTGTTGTCCTCTTTTCCACCCATCTGTTTACAATATTATTGTACAGCTCGGGCTATTATATTTAATAATAAATCGTCGACAAGTTGATTGAAGACGATTATCGTTTATACAATGGGATACCGGAAATTCGGATGAGAAACGTTCGGTATTTGTCCAAAGATTTAGCAGCCAGGCCCGGACTAAGCGGGACGGACAGGTGGATTTTTACCAGAACCAACCGGCTTTTAAGCAGTTCGTTCAATTTTTGCACATTTTATAGAGAATGGAAAGGGCCGAAAACCTGATAAATGCCAACATTTTCAGCACTATTTTTAACCAAGTACTTTATTTGAATTTTCCGGAAAATTGATACGTCTGCCGGGAAGTTTCTTGAAGATTTAGATAGCGTTTTCAATCTACTATAAGTTGCGTTAGAATCATTGATAAATAAACAATTTTGTCCAATTATGGGGAAAATACTGAAAATACGAAAAAATATAGATAAATAGAAGATTCTGTCTATAATTCAGGAATCTAGACGAATTTTTAAAAATAGGAAACCGCGTTAAATGCATTTTGAAATCCTCTTTCTGATTCCGCTTTAATCGTTTAAATCCATTAGAAAACAAAGGAGAAATCGTTGATTAAAGATTGATATTTGTCGCTGCAGGTGCTCAGACTTCGAGGCCTAACTGGTCCAGTACGGCTCTGTTAGTTTTTTGTCGAAAAATCCATTGAACAGATCACTAGATCACGTCCCACCTTTTGTGATGGTGGTAGTATTTAAATGCCTATTCATCCGGCGCCCACCATCTGCTTTTCTCATCTTCAACAACAATACCTATCAACTAGGATCAAAAATTCAATTCATCTACTCACGTATTTCAACATAAAAACTTTCACAAAACTACAAACACGACAATTGTTGGGTATTTTTTCGTCGTTTCTTTGTTAAGAGAACATTGTTTAGAAATTCCCATTCATATGTTCGGTTCTATTACTATTATTAAAATTTTAGAAAATCTCGAATGGTGGTTGATTAAACAGCCGGCAGGTTCATGTAGTGCTCATCAATAGAGATCAACACGATGAGGCGACCCTACGCAACACCCACACAACGTCCTTATAGGTGAAGAATGATCGCCCACAATTCTCTCCACACGGCCGCACATTATTATTGTCTCTCTTCGTTTCCATTCATGAGATGTAACGATAGTGGGGCAAATACGATACGATTTCTTTCAGTCATTTTCAGACATAAATATCGCAGTAATTGTTGGCGAATAGTTCGCCCCATTGCACGCAACCACTAACCAACAAACAAGAATATTTGCATACAATCTTTGTTGTATAAATTTCATTCAATTTATTGAGATGAGGTGGTAAACAGTCTGCGATTATTCTAATCAAAATACAGCCCACACGGTTGCGAGTAGCAGGTGGGGTGGAAGTTTTCGGCGAAATTTAAGAAGTTCGCCTAATTTGGGCCCGGATCGTCGAAATAACTCGATTAATTCTGCTATTATTAGGGCTATTGTTCGACATTGTTCGCATTTAGGCAAAGGTCGAGTTTTGGTATTTCGAATAGATTTTCCTTTAAATCCGGCAAATATCAAGCGAAAATTCGAATGGAATTCGAATTTTCGGGTATTGAGCACGTTCGAATCTTGTCGAGATAGTTGGAATAGTGGAGGTGGCGGATAAATTGATAACCAAGTGGGTAGTGTAAAATGCCAAAAGGTATGAAAGAATCTTTCACTCGTCTCCCGTTCGATTTTTCTCATTTTCTCCTCACCTAATACAACACGCAATGTGGGTTGTTTTTCGATCATTATCTAAAATTTAATATCCGGTCATTATTAGTTTTTCCAATAGATTTACATAATTATCGAATGTGGGCTGTGGCCGGTTCTTTTTGTTGATTTTTCCAACAGAGCGTCGCCTAGTTTTTTTATTCAAACAAAAATCTAATGATAAAAAGAGTTGTTTACACTTTCGCTTTAATAAAAAAAGAAAATCCGGGAAACTTGCGATGATTTAATGCTGATTTTAATCCGTCGATATGGTTGATATGTGTTGAATTTTAATAATGTCGCCACTACTGTTAACGTCATCGCCACGACGTCTTCAATCAACAAATCATCGATTGATGATAACAGTTCCGTGTTATTACAATGTGGTTTAATTTTATGCAAATCGATTGCATTTAGTGAAGTCATCAATGATTAATCAACGATCAGAAATAACCACCTGTAGCACTATTGTTTCATTAATTGTTCACGAATCAAAACTACAATCATACCGCCTTTAATTGAGCAATTATAGGTGAACCATTTAAAAGTATCTACTTGTTAGTTGGCGAGCAATTTGAAGATTTTTGTACGCGGAAAATTGGACTCTGTAGTTCATCGGACAATCAGGTAGAAAGGGCTCTTTGGACAATGTCAAGGATGACCCAAAGATCTTGAGTTTTATTATATTGCAACTACAAAGTCTCATATTTTCGTCAAATAATCGTAAAGCTGCTTTAAAACGTTCTTGTCACGAATTTTCGTTTAAAGTTGCCCCAAATTGAAATTGAAATTTTGACGATTTGAACAATATTTGTAAGGAATGTTTAGAGAACATTTTAGGGTAGATTTGACCCTGCAATTTATCAGAAAAGCGACTGATAATGACTCAAAGTTGTTCGGTACAAATTCTCAAAATATTTTTGAAATTATTCGTCAAATAGGAGTTCCTGCAAGAACTAGCAACATTTAAATGAAATATTTATTTAGCCACAAGTTTCTATTTAAATTTGTTCAAAACTGTTAATTTACCCATCCAAAAATCTTAAAATTTTGACGATTTGCAAGGGGATGTTTAGAGAATATTTCAGCGAGATTTGGACCTCGTAATTTATCAGAAAATTGGGCAAAACGCATTTTTGCGCAATGTAGCGATTTTCATCAATCAACTACACACATGAAACGACTAAGAATGATTCAAAAATTGTTGTTTTATTACACTGAAACGCGCCGAAAAGTGCGAATTTCAACAATTTTCGCTACAAATTCCCAAAATATCTCAACAGGATTCACCTTTAAACTACATTTGAATAATCCACTCGGTAGCCACAAAATTCGTCCATCTAATTGTAAGATTTATTCATAAATTAACATTCTATTAATTTTTTTCAAACAGAAAATCGTTGATTTATGCGGCTATTATATCGCAATTAGCGGACGTACTGTATAACTTGATCGTTTACAATTTTTTTATTGTTGTATATTAACAATAAATTATTTTAATTATTATAATTATTATTAATAATAATTAAAGCAGCTGTCTAATGAAATAAACTCGAACACCTGGATCGTTTTGTAATTTCTACATCAATTTAAATGTTATTGTCGATTCCTTACAGGTGTATTTATAAAAAAATCTCGTAAATTCAATAAACAGTTTACCTTTTAATAATTCATTTAATACACATTTCGGTTTTTTTTAATCATGACATTTTGGAAATTTATTTTGAGTCATCTATTCTTATCACTTTTCCTGATCTCCGTGTTAAATATTTATTACAAAAACATAACGCTTAGATTGTTGAAAAGTTGAAGAATGAGGTAATCATGACACACATACTAATTAAATGGAAAAAATACTAATAATAATGAGATTATCTTTTTGATATTTTACTATCGATAGCTTCCCACCGATATCGACCTTGTTTGGCGAGACTGGACGCGATTTTTAATTTAAAAAAAAATCGCCGAAAAGAAAGCCGAAATACACCCTCGACAAACACAACATGCCTTTATTTGTAGTCGATGATCGAATTTTGTGTTTGGTATTTTTTAATTTAAATATTTAAATAACGAATTACATAATTCAACAATCGATTTCATTCATAAATCGGAAATGTAATTAGTGATTTGTTATTATTACAAATACCACAAGTGTTGATCTTGAAATTATAAAAATCCGATTTGCATTAAACTACAATTAATTCTAATTTATTATTAAACGAGTGGCAGTTTTTATTAAAGAAAAACAGCCGGAAATTGTCGGCTTACCTTGTAATTTTCCACAGAACCGCCGAAAATCACGACACTTCGAATTCGTGGCAATTTGTTCGCTGAAAGCTCAGAATCGTCTCGGTCGGTCCGCACTTTTCTCCAATCAAAAATACACAAACACCGCGATATAAAACGGTGGTAGAAAGCACGTGGTGGCTTTTGCTGGGTACGTTGCGCAGTCCCTGGTTCTTCTTGTTTTTCGTGTTCGAACGTTTGTACGTTGTGTTTATTTGTACACAGACACAGATGTTGTTGGGTTATAGGCGAGAATTGAAAAGGCTCATGGGGGCGCAGTCTTACGTCGACGAGCCCCCCTACTAGACCACAATTCAACACCTACAATCTAGACGATCGACAAGGATAGAGGCTAATTCAATGGGAATAAAGCAAAAATGACCGGCCCCTGACAATAATTACGAATTTGTCGCTTTATTATTATGTACCGTAACTAATTACATACAAATAAATATTTAAATTGTTTCGATCTTAACTGTTAATTCCGACTAGTCTTACAATTTTATTACTACCATTGAGTTGAATAATTTCTGGGTTTATTAAGATAAATATAGTCGTGATGAAATAACATCAAGATTTATTAAATCAACAAGACAAATGGGATTAGATCTTTTTTGCTATTATTTTCGGGTAATATTCTAAAAATAATAAAAACCGCGGCATCAAAATCGCAGAAAATGATTGATCGATTATTAACAAGGCTTTTTTCTTAACAGTAGGTGGAAATTTGATTTGCATCAGTTGGAAATTCCGATTTCTTCGACAAAATTCAATCAATGTCACCTCGAATGCTGATCAATCGGTGAAATATCGGCATTTATGCAACTTGTTCTTGTTTAAATTAATCTGGAATTCGATAAATAGCCGTACGTGTTGATTTATGGCCGTTTATTAGATTGTGTATTCGAGAAATTGTCGTGTTAGCAGATCGAGAGGAATGTTATCTTTAATTTTACGTTTATAGTCCGTATTCTATAACTTCGATAAATTCCAGTTATCGTTGGAATTGTTCTAAATATTGTTAAATAAATATCTCATTACAAATGACGTAAGTACTTGGAAATCGATGACAGTTATTGAGACGATAACTAAATCTAGAAAGTTGCAGAATACGAACCTGGACATTATTGATCTATGGACTCTAATGTTACTGTTGTTATTGTTGTTTTAATGTCTAGAATATTTTTGTGGTCATAAAAAGCACGTAGATTTATTAAGGACGAATTCTACAAAAAAAAGCGCGATTGAATTGTTTCTGATTGTAAAAAATAGAGGAAATGTTGAAAATTTGATATTAACAAGAGTAAACTTTCTAAAAATTTATGCGAACATTTGCTAATCTTGTACTTTATTTTTATAAATTCTTTTAAAATAAATAAAGAAAATCGATTGTTGTCTATTGAATTGTTTGTTTTAAAAGATAAAGCTTTATTGCCTGAAAATTGATGATTTAGCAAAAATTTACCGTGTGGTTCACTTAGAATTTCCGAATCCTTGTAGCAATTCCCATGAATATTTAACGTAGGGAATCCCTGTAGATTATTGTAGCAAAATTAGAGCCTTGTAGCCCATCTGGAAATTTGCCAAAACGCTAAGCGTATAAAACGACTCGATTACACCAGCAACATTGATTCTGTTGAGAAAAATCGATGCGGAGCCAATTTTGATCGACTTCCATATGAACTACGAGGTACTAATTTTGCTCAAACGATTTTCAGCGATCTTCCGATAAATGTTTGTAATGTTTGTTAAAGAGTAGGTTCATATGAACTAGGAACTCTAAAAGAAGGGAATTTTTGATCGACCATTTCTCTCTAATTTTGATATTTAGAACAATCATTGTTGGAAAATTTTGAGAAATCAAGAGAAAACCTCTTTTTGTATATTTTCCCCAAAATTCTAGAGTAAATTGAAAGCGCTCCCCGAATAAATAAAAAAATTCCGATAGGTCTGTATTTTTTCCGAAAACTTAATTAACGATTTAATTTTCCACAATATAGTTTAAAAACGTACTTACTCATACTGCGATACAGTCTGTGACAATTCAAAGAAAATTGTTGGAAAATTCGTTATTTTTGCGTATTAAAAATAATTGTTTTGCACCAGATTTTTTCAGTTTGTAGGCGATTCTGTAGGCTTTCCAATTATACGAATGGAATGTGAAAAACTTGCTTACATTCGCTGGGAAATTGCGTGGAAAGCTACCTTGCTAGTTCTCATTTAACATCAATATCAACTGACGATCGAGGATATAAAATCTTGGAACTAGGATTAAATTTTGGGAAAATCGATAAGAGTCAACTAAATTTCCTATCTTAGACGATTCGGGGGAAATATTTGAAAAATTCTGATTGACAAGGAAATTTCAGCTTAAAAATCGGGTCGGGATGATTGATTTTCGCTAATTTTAGAATAAAATCTGTTGAAAATTGGTGATTTAAGAGCATGTCATAATTTTTTAAACTTTCGTTTTACCGATTTTCGTGCTCCATGTTGAAGCTTCAGCTTCATTATTTCATGTAAACGGAGTCAGTGACTATTTTGAAAAACTTCCAGAATACAACTGAAAATTTGTAAAAATAGTTTCGAATAATAAAATTCAGAGATCAAATGATACAAAAGCTCAACTAGTTCTTCAGTTATTATTCTTGTTTTTTGGTCCCCATCCACCTATCATGGCATGACAATATAAAATATATAACTCCACATGATGTATTTTTCCTGAGTAATGGTTTTCCCTGCTAAATTCCTGCAACATAGATAAATCAGGAATGAAAATTGTCGAATCCTGACTGCAACGAATAAACAAACCAGTTCCAGATCATTTGCCAAATAGTCAATATCGATATTAAAAGACAAAAAAACAAGTCCCAATAATTTATTAAACTATTTACCCAAAAAAATACAACACGCAGGATCAATTACTACGAATCGAATTAAAACAATCCGTTTATCTGTAAACTAGGTGGCGTTGCAGGATTACACTGTTATCCTGCCTGTAGCAGGAATAAAGCTGGTTGATGTTCCGATCAATAGATGGCCGATAGTTTGGTGATTTCGTAATTTTAGAGGTTTTTGCGCAAAACAAAAACCCCATCAATTAATTTCGGCAGCCTTTTCGGCTGGTTCCTAGTCGGTTTCATAATTTCATACGTGGCAAAATTGCGATATTTCGTTATGCGCGTAATTGCATAGAGCACATCAAACGGGCATTGGCACTCGTTTTGGAAATCGCCAATAATGCGATTGTCGGGCAATCTTACAGCGTTTTCACAAATCAAACTACAATCCGATGGGGGGCAGTCGCAATTCGTTTGAATTTCACTGGGACAGGAACAACAAACCGCCACATCTGTCACCTAATCAATGGAAATAAATCAAACTTATTTGTTGAGAATTAGTAGAGATTACCTCAATTTTGGGTTCTTCGGTTTGTGTAGCTTTCGTTAACTGAAATTTTCGGATTGCGATGTAAAAAATTATCGGAAATTGCGTAAAACTTACTCGATCAGGCTTGCAACGGAAGATATCGAATAGTTTCAAGAAGACTTCGATACTGTTGAGGATGATTTGATCGAATGTCGGTCCTAAAAATCGGCTATAAACGCCCAGACGACAATCACAATTGCAAACTATTCACGTCAAAAAAATCAAATTTAAATTCAGCTAAATTGACGTATAAATAGCTTACATGAGTCGTTATTGTTTATTGATATTTTCGATTTAGTATTCGGTGTATTTGTTTGCATGTTTTATCGTTCTAATGCTAGAATTTATCAAAAAAATGACATCTAATCGAATCAGTTTTGACAATTACATTATCGTACACAATTCGATATCGATTGGTATTCATTTAACCATCCCCTATGCTTGCTATGATGATTACCATCCCTTAGAGGCACGAATTGTGTACCAAATCAAAGTTCTCTACAAATGAATTTCTCATTGCTTGTCCAATATTGATGGTGAATTAATCAATTCTCTTTTTATGGATGTTTTTCCTTTGTTTCAAATGCTTTAGAATTATTTTAACCGATCCTATCGTCTTTCTCAATGGAGTGTTTATCGTTTAGATGCAAAGCGAGCTTTAAAGGGAAGATTTCAAAATGCATCCGGATTTAATGACAGGATTAATACTGATTAAATCAGACTCCTGGGATCTAATTACGTTTAAGGCTGATGTGGAACAATAGTGGAGCGCACGCGTCCTGTCCAGATTTTGCATTTAAGCTCCCAAATGGGAGCATCCCCATCCTCATCCCAACCACCGTCTCCAACATGTATTTGCAGTTTTTTTCGTAGACAATCGTATTCGCTATTGTTGCTATATTTTTTGCATGAAAACGAAATAAAACATAAAATTTTATCTAGATATGTAGAGCAAGTTTGGTTGTTGGGGGTGGAAGTTGGTCCCGAGTCGGTGCCGCCTACGTTCTAAATTATTTACGCCCCGAAATGCTACAGAAATATTACTTTAATTTCCCCCCACAGAAACGGCGGACGATTCATGGCAGAACTTAATTAAAATCTTGTTCAATAATGGCCTTTGTTTAACATTTACAATTGGGTAAAAACGAGGATGCTTTAAGGACTGGATACTGTGATCTATTGGCCTCCATTGGAGAGATTGTCTTTTTAACTCTTGGTCTCTTTTTGTGTTTATTCAAACAACTCGAATTGTGAATTTGACACTTAAGAATGCTCAAAAAATACTCTGGAGTTAAATCTCGAATAATTTGGCTACTAATCAATAAGTTTTTTTTATAGAAAAATAGTGTTTGATCAAAATTCAAGTGCTCTTATTCTTAGAGATTATTTTCCTTTTATTTGGGGGGCAATTTGAAGATTTCTTAGCGATTTAAAGGAAAATCCTTGGAGATCATTTTATCAAAATTTAGACTTCTTAGGTTATCTCAAAGTTGACCAAAAGGCGTTCGTCTTTGACGATCCCAGTTTTTTTTAAAAAGCCAAATGATTAGACTTTAGAATGCCCCCAATATTGATTTTTTATCGTTTTCTTCTATTTTATTCAAGAATCAAGTAGCAAAGAAGCATCTTTAACTAATTTCTAAGTAATTTTTGTCAACTATGAGGCTCAAACTTTTCTAAGATAATATCCACGGATCCTCCTATAAATAAACATTATAATTTCAACTGAGCAATTTGTATATTTGCTCCTACAATGTTTTAAAAAGTTGGTCCTTTTGAGCAAAAATTACTCCAAATTTCCTTGGCTGACTAGTCTATTGGTCTAAAAATTGAGAATTTAGAGCTGCTGTGTCTTAAAATTTGGAAATTCCCTTCAGTTATCTATTTTTGACGATTTAAAATAAAAATTTTCAGAATTAAACTAGAGAACTAAAACTAGAAGACGACTAAAAATGCCTAAATACCAAAATACTCGTTGGAAATTGATCGATGGGGTAAAAAATTTTTTTAAACTAGACTTGTGGCAACTTAAATTGCTTCTTTTTATGTCCCAGTATTAAAATCCTCTGAAATAGGGGGTTAATTATAGAAATTGGACTTAAAAAGCTAATTTAGTAAAAATGATGATATGGTGCCAAAAACTGAAGAATTTAAGCCAAAAATCGATTAAGATTTACAAAATTTCCTCCATTTAATGTAACGGTTGCTAAAATGAGATAACTTAAGAAGAGATTTTAACTCCAAGTCAATAATTCGACTGAAATTGAACAGAACTCGGTGCTATCATCGATTTATACTCATTTATGATTGTTTTACGGGCATATTCGGTTGGTGAAAATCGCAATTGTGTCAGATCTTAGAGGTTTTTCATTAGTTTCCCAATGAGCTACAGAGTTCTAAGCTTCGCGATAATTAGCAAAGTTATAAGAACAAGCATTAAGGTGGCCTTCTCACTATAATTTAACGCTTTTATGAATACATGAATACATGAATACAATACATGAACGTTACAGGATTAGGGCAAAATTCAGCAATTCTTGTTTCAACTCAGTAAAACTGCAATCAACGTAGGGTTTCTTAACGAATCGAATCTGCTCATTTATATTTGAATTAAAACTGATTAATTCCATCACGTGTACGATTTTGTTAAAAAAACTACGCTTTAAAAATATTAGAAAAAGAGAAATGGACCAAATTACGAATCGTCCTCCCCTCTTTATTCCAGCCATACTATAGAAGCTCATTTATTTGGAAATCACTGGAAAACTGATGAGTTCGTTTAAAATGTGCCCCACCATCAGCGTCACGGCTATTGCCGCCACCACCGCCACCGTTCTGGATACTTTAACATTTCGATTAACTCTCGGGAAAATATTCCATCCCCTAACTTTTATTGTTATCAATTTCATTCGATAAGAAAAAGAGACACCGAGAGGTGGTGGAAGGGGCGGCAAAAAATCGGAAATCACACACAATAGAAAGTAGTAATGAAGTTGTTTGGCATGACTTATCAGTGGTGATAATTTCCACACCGTTACACTTCGACTTAAACACCGTTCAGTTGTCTACTGTACAGACATATAGGGGTGGATTTAGCCGTACTATATGTATAAGGGTTGTTGATTATAGTCGAATTGTCGAAGAACTAGCGTTGGAAATTAATTAATTTACCATAAACTATAAATGGGAGACGTATCCGCAAAGATTCAAGTATTTAATCGTTCCATTATCTCGTATTTTTATTATTCCAGTAAAACCATCATGTATACTAATACAGACGTTGTTGCTGGGGTATTACTGAAATCAATAATCGTTGTAAATATTCATGAGTTTGGTTAATTTATTCATTACCATCCTATTAGCTAATTTACTAATAGAATTAAAGAGAATTTATTATCACATTTCTACTGAAATTTCCAATATTCGTTCGGCATTTCAAAGGAGAAAATGTGTTTGTTTCGAATTTTTGTTTCTGTGTTTCAGACACCCATCTTCTGCTCGTTGCCTAGGACGATTCACGATTTAATACCGGCAAGGAAGTCGTCCGGAACTAAACGTTTCGATTGACGACAACGACGACGATTATGAAGCACAACAAAAGCGCTAATTTCCCAACCACTCCACTGTTGTTGACGATAACTCTGCGATTTTTCATTAAACTACAGATTTAATAATTTCTATTTCGATTTTTCCGCGCTTACAAGCCGACGAGAAAGCTTTGTCGTCTACAATAAAATTGATAATTTCTGTTTTTTAGTCCTCTAACTATCCATAAATTAGAGTATTTTGAACAGTTTTCAAATAGGTCGAGGTTGTCGTATTCGAAACGGTGTTGTGTAATGGTATTGATCTCTCCCTCGGGAGTTTGCCCAAGTCGCTCTCCCATCTTTCCTCCTTCTCTCTATAACTGTATCTGTTTGTCGACTAAACTGTTTTGGGGTAAAAATTGCCATACAGAATGCTCTAAATTGAATCTCTGTTAAATTATTTGTTGCAACAATAAATATTCGTAATAACAATAGTCGTTTTACTTTGCAAATTAATCCATTGTTTGTTAAAATGCACAAATATGTAGAATAATCTCTTTATTAAAAGCCTTTGAAATTCAATAAATTACTCGAATTTCCAGTAATTAATTCTACCAACAGTTTACTGTATCACTAGGATCTCATTTTTCTAGTTTCAAAGTGGAAATTTTGTACACTTGGAGGTAAAACTCCAAGAAAAAATAAAACCAAAGTTGAAGAGCTTATTAGACCCGTTTAAATTTCCATGAAGTTTCTAATTAACTTGAAGTGATTCCTAGATACTGTAATAGATTAATTTATTAATTAAATTCCTGAAAACAGTTTCTTTGATATATTCAAATATTAATTATGATCGTTTTGATAGCATTGTAGCATTTTTTAGGTAGATATACGTTAGAATTTTGAGCGTCTCGTATATTACTTAAAAACGGATGATTTAGAACAAAAATCTGGTTTAAATTTGAGTAATGCTATCTGTGACAATGAAATTTGTAAAATTCGCCGAAAACTGATCGTTTTTTTGGAGAAGAAGCTCTAAGTTATTCAAATTTTGTACGCTAGGAACTATTTCTTTAAAAAGTGATGATTCAGAATAGGGATTGAAAATCAACAGTAAAATATTAAAGATTTGACCCAAGAATAGAGTATTTTTTCCAAATTGGGCCCTTTTTACGACTCAAAAGAAAAACCCCCTAAAACTCTTGATTTAAGACAAAAAAATGCAGTGTTTTACTACTCAAAAACCGACTAAAAACGTCTAATGAATGAATAAAAAACTGTCAAGAGATGCAAAAAAACGAGCTCTAGAATTAATATAACCGTTTTACTATTACCAAAAATTGATAATTCAAAACATAAATTTCCCAAAAACGACATTAACTACCTCTGTATCGATTGAAAGTGCCTTTTTTCGGTTTTCGGTAGTACAATTTTGGACAAATATTCGTTAAAATTTAGAGAAATAGACTAAAAATGTACATTTAGACCTCTTTAACGAATTAAGAAAAAAACTATTTAAAATTCGTAATTTAGACTTGAATTGTTAAAACTTTGGCTGAAATTGAAGTACCTATGCAACTAGAAAATCAATTAAAATGCACCAAATTAGAAAATTTGTTCGAAATAATGATTCAAGAAGTAAATTTCAACAAATCTTATTAGAAAGTCACAAGTCCATTATTTGGAGCGAACATTCTATAAAAATCTAAACTATTAGTTAAAAATTAGCTACAAAAGATTCTCAAAATTATTTCTTTTCACAATTTAGCATCTGAATTGATCAGAAACTAACAATTTAGAACAAACCCATCAGAAATCGCCGTTGAAATTGATAAGAAAGAGATTTAAAATTATCTTTTTTGACGAATGAAAACAGATTTTTCAAAAATTTGATGATTAAGAATTAAACTTCTTAAAATTCAAACTAAAAGTCAACAACTTATTTTGAAAATAAAGCAAAATATATTTTTAATACTATTTTTAAAAAACGACATTGACTGAAAAAAACTCTGGAATAGAAATGTCTTTAAGGCTAATTTAATCAGATTTCCATTAATTCTACTATACCGAACGACTAAAAATAAGAAATTGGTCTAGAAATCAAATTATTTTATGAAAATATTCTACCAAAGAACTTGACCACTGAAATTACGGAAATGATTAAGATTTCTGAAATTACAAATGCGATAATTTCCAATTTTTGCTGAATTTAGGAAAACTCAGGTGCTCCTTGCTCTTTTTTCTTGGGTGGAAACCAAAATTTCTAACCTTAAAACTTCAATTTTGGCTCTCCTTATTCGCATTAATTCATGTACATTTCTCAGGCTCAATACTCAAAATTTTAAAAAAGAACCTAACTAAAATAATAATGGACAAATTCTTCAAGCACACCATCACCCCGGATTGACTGAACTGTAAGGTTAGAAATCTAGGGGAATTTAGTTGTAATAAAGCAGATTTTAACAAAACAAACGGTTGGTAACAACTTTTCAGATGTTGGTACCTAAATTCTAACCTTACAATTCCATATTTAGTTATTTTACTCGTATTTATGTGCTATTGTTCCAGCACTTTGAAGAATTGATAGTATTGAGTATTTCTTATTTTACTTTAGTGATTATTGACTGAAATATGTTGTTTTATTGAGAAAAACTACTATTTTAAAATATTTTGATTTTCTCAAGAATATTCTCATCAATACAAATTTAGATTTCTTTCTTGCTTTTACGGTTAGTAATTTGTGTGGGCAAGTTCTTTTGCTGAAGATTATCATAAAATAATTCAACTTATGAATCAATCCTTTATTTTTTGTTGTCGGGTATAATTAAGCGGTTGATATTTAGAGCTGTGTAAGTATCCTAGTTGAATATAATTGGATGGTTATCGGCTAAGTACAAAATCAATACTTCAAAATTAACAGTATCCTTGCTAGTATCAACCAATTTCGCATTATTAGAGCAAAAACATAATTAATTAGAAGTTAAAACTGTTATATTCAATATTGTAGTAGTAGTAAACCGGGAAAAAGTGTTATCCAGAATTATGCTTATAGTTTAATTTTTTGAAGACTACAGTTAATTTGGGAACAAATCGTAAAAATAATTTTGCAGATTAGTCCAAATATTGTTAAAACTCAATAAAACTCTTTTTTATTTCAACAAAAAGTTTAACACTTGAACAGAACTTCAAAAATTAATATCGTTGTTAATTATTAAATTGGCTCCATTAGCAACCCTTTTATGAGATTTCTCTCCCACTTTCGCCCAGCATCTATTCAATTCAGTAAACTAATTTTGCATAAAACAAGATCGTTCCAACTAGACAACAAAATGATGTAGGAGTTTGATGACAGATGAGAGGCGTACGAGGGCTTCGAATCAGCAAGAATCAGCTAATAACCGATCTTCAAAAATAATCGTTAATGATTTCCAAAATGGCCGACATACGGCCAAGGAGGACGAGAAGATCGTATGCCAAAAATTTCCTTGTTTGTTATATTAGCCGGGTCGTTTTTGTTTTTTCGACTACATTATTACAACTGCCCCGCCAACTGGAAATAGCCGAAGAAAAAATAAATACGGGGTGGCGGTTAGATGGGAATATTCTTCAATTTTTCTATTCATTTCAACAAACTATATACATACTTGTTATATATAGGTATATATACTTTATATAGACTGCCGCCTCCTATTTTGGAGTGAATTGAAACATTTCGTTCTATATAAAGTATAGTTTAGTCTGTTTGTTTCATTGAAATCCCGCCCCTACTGAATGTTGGTTGGTGGCAATATTTGGGGGCCACACAGTAACATAGATAGACGTCAGAGCTGTTACTGTGGCAGGGCTCCAATGGCGTAGGTGAATTGGCGGCGGCGCCACGGCGTCTTTCCGGACTAACCTCCGGGTATATTTCGTCTGTATAACATATACGGTATCTACTGGATCTGGCGTTGTTGGTTTGCCGTTAGGAATTTAATTTGTAAGTAAAAATTCGATTTTATTCAACCCCCAAAAATAGACCAAACTGTTTAGATAATTTTGTCCAATTCTTACTAATTTTAGGTCATGGAGCAACAAAGGCCAGAAAAACCATCCAGTTTTGAATAACCGGTGGCAAAATCGGAACAAACATCTGAATCAAACTTTTTGGTGGATATAAATCGGCAAAAAATCGAGTGCAATGGGTGGCGGTTGGTGAGTAGCAAAATTTCCATTTTTCTCGTTTAATAATAAATGTCGCCGTTAAGAATAACGAAGACGGCAATATATCAAAGGCGCATTTTGTCATGCTCGTATTTTATTTTCTTGTACTTTATCTTGCTTGAATGTCGCCGTTTATTCGCCCAGACTGCCGTCTAACAACGAAACTCCCTCACACCGAGTGATTTCTACGGATACGAGTTCATTTTACGACAATTGCATTGATTTATATTGCCGAAAATTCCCCCAAGCTCCCTTTGAAAGCGGGAAAACTCCACAAAAATCGATAATTGGTCCATCTTTGATTATTGACTATGTTGAGAAAATCAAATTAATTTTGTTTTTCTCCGAAGAGAAGTACTTTTCTCCATCATCAAAAAGGCAAGATTTATTTCAATCTTTTTTTCTCTAAGAAATGGAACAACATTTATTTCAATTTCTCTTCTCCGAGGAAAATCAATTCCTTTTCATCTCCAAGCAGGAAAACTGCTTCTTTTCCAAGGAGAAAGGCTAAATTTCAGTTTCTATTCTTCTGCAAGGAGAAAAGGAGCATTTACTTCAAAAATAAGATAATTGATTTAATTTTCTCTTATTTCTCAAGCAGAAGACAAAGTTTATTTCAATTTTTCTTCCTTTGGAAGGAAAAAATCAATACCTCTGCATCTTCAAAGAGAAGAACTCAATTTATTTGATTTTCATTTCGTTTTTAAGAACAAAATTCATTCCAACTCCGTCTCTTCTTCATGAAGAGAAGTTTAATTTATTTCAATTCTTCTTCATTCTCAAGGAGAAGGACAAACTTTGTTCCATTTTCTATTATTCTACAAGGAATAGAACAAAATTTATTTTAATTTCTCTTCTCCTAGCAGAAAAACAACATTTATTCCAATTTATCTTTCTGTTCGAGGAGAAGAACACAATTTATTATATTTTCCATTCTTCTGCAAGCAAAAGAACTTTTTTATTTCTCTTTTTCTGCTAGCAAAACATTTGTTTCAATATTTCTTCCTCTCCAAGGAGAAGTACAAAATTTATTTCAATTCCTCTCCAATATATTAGAAGAGCAAATTTTATTCGAATTTTTCTTTCTCTCCTAGGAGAAGGATATTAGTTTCTCTTCTCCTCCAAGAAGATTCAAATTTAAGTTATTTTCTCTTCTTTCCCATGGAGGAGATCAAATTTTATTTCAATTTCTGTTTTTCGCTAAGAAGAAGAAAATTTATTCGAATTTCTCTCTCTCTCCAGGGAGAAAAAAATTCAACTTCTCTTCTTCTCCAAGCAGAAGAACAAAGTTTATATTAATTTCTTTTCTTCTGCAAGCAGCAAAATCAAATTTATTTTAATTTCTCTTATTTCCAAGATGGAATTTTCCTAGAATAATATTCGCATAGACTTTCTTACAATCGGAATAATTCAGTTTTTTGCAAACCGGTGGGTTATGGTGGCATAAATACACGTACATGGGGGTGAAGAAATCTGGAAATAACATAAATCCTGGATTAAAGCCGCTATCAGGCGAAGCCAGTGAACAGTAAAGAGGATGAGCTTTCGACATAAACGTTACAATTCCCTTGATACGGTTAACTGACTGTGGTAATAGCAATAGATTGTGAGACGTTCTTGGTTCTTTCGAAATTTGTTTAATTCACTTAATTGAAAATTTCTGATTCGTTGCATAAAACCATATGAGAGTTTCTTTTAAGGCATGCATCAATCTATTTTAGTTCCCAATCAACTGGCAAAAATTTTTCGTGAACTAACAAAATTCGAAAAACTTCCCCTATTTGATCGGCAGTAAATATCGATTAGATTTCAATTCAAATATAAAGTTGATACATTGAGTGTTGTATAAAAAGGGGTTGTAGGGATGAAGTGCAATAGTAGTATCTAGAAATTGTGTGTAGCTGTGTGTGTGTTGACGGGACAAAACTAGAAAACATTAGGGTGGAATGGAAAGCGAAATGAATACATTATCATCAGTTAACACTCAGTGTAATTGTTCCACAGTGTTGAATACTGGGACCCTAGACGTTTCAATTAACTAAATGTTCCGCGATTTACCTCCAATGTATAACGTCCATTTGTCTTTTCAACAACCATATCGACTCGACTCCAAGAGAGACAGCCAGCGAGAGAGGATTGCAATCTAAATGCTAATTCATTGGGAAATTTATTGTATTTCGAACGTTTTCCTTTTATTATTTTTGATCGACAGCATTATCGTGATATTGTGATGCTACAGTAGAGGGGAAAACGTCCATTAGTTTGGTGTACAATCTCTTAATCAGGCCATTAGTGTGGATTTGCTTCGGTAAGCAGGCCCACGGAAAGCCTATTATGATATTGTACACCAGTCCTATTATAAACACAAGACAACTTCAAACGAATCGACTTGCTTATCAAAAAATAATAAAAATAAAAGGAGCACTTTCTCCTGTAAAATAGAACAATATATCAGATAGTATAAGGAAGTCCTCTGATTCTTGACACGTAGCTTCTTGGCGACGCTAATACGTGCACTTCATTCAGTAATTTGGTCACGTGGTGCATTCTTTCGCACTGCCTAGCTACTACCCCCTTATAAACCAACCGCCCCACTGCTACTACAACTACAACAACGGCTATATCATCGAACTTGAACAGCCCTTACAATGTTATTATGTATTATAAGCTAGTAAAGTGGGGATATTTGGACGTGATACTGAAATTGTTCATACAATCGCCCGCTATAGCCGTCTTTACAAAATAGCAACGGGTGCATCGAGTGGAAATTCGATAAGTTCGATAATTTCGACGACGCTAAGCGAATACGAAATTTATTTTTACCAACTGTCATTGTGTAACTCTTCACTGGACGGATTACGATTTGTTGCGACTTATTGTCTGCTGTCGGATCAAAATTGAACTTGCAATACAGGAAAAAATATTGGCATTATTAGTGGAGATGATTGAGAATTGTTAGGATTAAAATTCGCCAGCGTGTGTATTACACAACGTATTTCATCCTCTTAAAAGTGTAATAAAAAGCTCAGTTTACTACCCATTGCATTCGCATCATTTCAAAAAGCTTCATCACTAAGCAACCAGTTTTGTGTTGTATATTATTATCGTGTTTTGTAGTCGTAGTCGTCGAGCTTTTGCGGATTTACTAACGGATCGGCAATGCAATAAAGGAGATTTTCTTGTTGAGAGGACTTTGAAGAGTCCTTATGACCCGTTGTTCCAGGATTTATAAACTGTCTATCTGAAATAAATCCATCAATAATAAACTCCAACAATACACAATAATGATAATAATCAAACTAGAAAATTTATTAGAGCTTGTTATTTTTTATTATCCCTCCCAATAGACTCTCAGTAAACGACAAAATCCAACAACAAGATGACAACGACTATATTTATGTGATGATCATGTTGATGATGAAGAAGAACAGAGAAAATCAATATTGCGACCCCCTTGAAATGCGACTTGTCTCTTCGCAACCCCATAGACGGTTTCGGTTGTATATTTTTTTGTTTGTTTGTAGGGCAAGTTTTCGGGCGCCAGAATTTCTTCTAGCAGATAGTCGTAGATATGGCCCCAATTCGTCTCGGCTATATTGGCGAAGAATCCTGGCGCCGTTTCAACCCCAACAACAATTCAATATAAAAATTTAATATTTCTAATTATGCCGATATTGGAGAAGCTTAATAACAGGTGGATTCTGTTTAAAAACTAGGGGATGTTTGTCTTCTTGGTTATCGTTATTATTGTGGAATTTTTGCCATAATTACCAGCCTTTACAGACTTCATTACCTTTACAGTAGGTAGGGGTAGAATTTTGAATATAAACTTGTCCTATTGATGCTTCCTATAATAGACATGCTGCAGCTTAATTAATTCCTACAAAGCATTCCATGTTCATATCGTATTTCAAGGCTTCAATTCATCTTTACGGTGGGTGTTTTTATAGAGAATAGGGGTAGGTTTTGCGGTTGTATAAATGCACACAGATATTTCAATTAGAGAATAAAATTTCGATTTTTCTCGATTTTATCTTTATGGATAAAGTAGAAAAACAGGCGGTAAATATAAAGGACAACTTTGTTATTCATTTACGTTATAAATCCCTTTAACGAGCTATGGAGAAGTTTTCTTGGAGCATTTTATTAAGCTGAATATAGAACATGTTTTGAATATAACAGAAGATAAAATGGCAAAAAATTAGGGGTGGAATTTCGCCGTCAGAACTGTTTTGATCTATACAATATTGTGTTTTGTTGCATTAGTACTGGACAGGATAATGAAATTTATGGGGACGATCCCTTGAATGATTTGATTTGTGAAAATGCAATCAACTGGTAAAAGTCTAGTGATCAACCCGGACAGGGGGTGGAAAATCGATAGTTTTTCCTTCGATTTTCCTCAGTTTTCGTAAAATTTTAATTTAGTGTAAGTGATAGGGTTTCAGTGGTGAATTTACAAACGGAACAATAGAATTCTCCGGTATTGTTGTGGTGTATTCACTACATGTTGAAACATGAACACAAAAGGATAGCTTGGTGCCAGTTTAATCATGTTAATGGAGAACAAGAAACTACGTCTTTATATTATCGAATTGATGTTAAAATGGGGTGGTTAACGTTGTTTTTTCACCCTCTGAATACCACGACTATTCTTTATTCGCAAAGTTGTATAGCTTTCAATTTCCTGAAAATCAAGTCGTATGTGATTTTTCATTGACGACAACGTAAATGCAGTTTTTGTGTCGTAAAAGAAACCACCCCTCTAGAGTGGTTTAGAAAGAAAACAAATCTTGGTCACTCTTATACTGTATAGATTCACCACCATCAATCACTAAGTAGAGTTTTACTACCCTATATCTATTTAACAACAAACAACCCTTCGATGATGATTATTAAAACGTATAATCTCTAGATAATCAAACTTTGTGTTGAAAATATGATCGTTATGAAGAGACGGAAAGCTTTAGGATATTTGTTCTAATGACATCCGCATCCTAAGGGGTGGCGAATACAACAAAAATGTATCCGTTGCTTGGCTCATTTTTATGCCTTTCATGCGACTTGAATCGATACAATAAAAATAGAGAAGGGACAAATTCAAAAGCTAATAACGAGAAGACTTTATTTTCCTCGTCCATTTTCAATCGGACCGTTGAAATACTCAAAAATAAATAAATAAAAATTGATGTATTTCATCGCGATATTTTCCTTCAATATTTCGTCCATCCAATGGTAGGAAATCGTTTTGTATAGCTCATCGTAATCCTGTTATTGTGCGACAATCCTGGGGGATATAAAATGCGCATTAAATTGATGTGATAAAGACGCCGAGATAACTGACCTTTAATTCTTCGTTTTTCGTCCTTTCTTTCACTGTCGCGACTCAACTATCTATCGTGGGTGTTTTGTTGAGATATAATTAGATGAACGTACGAATCATATCTGTCGATAGTTGGAGTTTTAGTAATCCATCAGGAAATGATGTGAAACTGGTCTTTCCGTAGTCATTCAAGTGTGACCGCGATACGCATTGAAGCCGATCCCCTGGGGAAATCATCTAAACCTCACTGGTTTGATAGACGGCGCCCTTTCGTCAGATATAAAAGATGGATAGATAGACGAATTTTTACCAGATTTAACTAATGGCTTTTCGAATTATCCCACAAAAGTTTGGATTTTCATCTATTTTCCTTTACAGAAATGAGCAGAGTGGTATAAGAGAAACAGAATTGGAAACAGATTTTACCAGGAAACTATCACATTTTCGTCAATTTTTCTAAAAAGATTTGGAAAGCTCTGTTAATGTTAGAAAACCATAGAAGAATCGTTAATATTATCTAATTTATAGAGGAAAATACGGAAAATCTAAGAGAAAACGCGTACTTCAATATTTGTCTGTGTAACTCAGAGTTCCATTGTAATTTTCCAAAAAAGAAACGTTCTTAGATGCTCCTAGAAATGATCTTTCCAATGCTACAATATTCATTTTAACGTTTCATCAAACAAAGAAGATATCGATGCTTAAAATTAGCATTTTTCAAACACTATATCAAAGAAAAGAGAGTAATGTGAGCCCTCCACTTTTGGTTAATTCTCCGGAAAACTAACAAAGCTATTGGGGGATTTCTTAGAGATTTGGAAGGCTCTTTTAATTTGCTACAAACTATGAGAAACGCATTAAAAAATCGGTAATATTTGCTAAATTACAGATGAAAATATGCAAAAATATAAGACAAGCACATTCTCTTAGAGTATTGTCTGTAGATTAGAATTTAATTAAAATTTTTGAAAACGAAAAACTTCTCCGGATGCTGCCATTTTACTCACTGTTGTATCTTATCAAACAAACGAAATATCGATTATTAAATACTAGCAATTTGTGAGCTACAAGTTTTAATGAAACGTATTTCTCTAATATTAGTAACTTCCGTTGTATATCCGTTTAAAAAACTATAGAAACAGAAACAGGGACGAAAACAGAAGCCTTAAATTTTGCGGAAATTCCACGGTTACAGAACCAGAAACAGAGATCTAGAAGTGAGTAAGAGTTAATGGAAAGTGAAGCCCTTGTAATAGATGCAAACTTTATATCGGAAGTTGACAGTAAATTGAGTTACATTCATACAATGCGGTTGTAATAAAGTTGAAATAAGAGAGCCGAGTATGGTGACTGTTTACATCAAGGGTTTTTAGATGGTATCTGTATTGGTTGGCACTTAGATGGGGGTAGAGTCATCCGAACGGTAATTGATTTTGACGAGAAGCCTTAACACCAATTACGGAAAAACTCAGTTATCACAAAACGACATCTTCGCTAGTTTGGCTTTTAAAAGCCCCCATCTACCCATCTATTCCGCCTAAATATTCCTAGTTCTTAGCGCAGCTCCTTTTAATTGAAAAATATTTTAGAACCTGTAGCGTAATTTCTAAAAAACGCTTGTAAAAAGCTAGAATTTCGTAGTTCATTGAGAATTCGGTAAAAAACACTTTAACCTGACACAATTGCGATTTTCACCAATCAAATATGCACGTAAAACGATTACGAATGACTGGAAGAGCCTTCTAAAAGGATTTTGTCGTCTAGCAGCGCTGGGAACGAACAAAATACTTTAAAAAGTCAACATCTGCTAGTGCGTAATGAATTTATATTAAAGCGACTTTTTACCAATTTCCCAATGAGCTACAAAGTTCAAATTTTGCTAAAATACTCTCTGGAGATTGTCCCACAAATCCTGATCAAAATTTTCAAATTGCCTGCTATCAAAACTAGCAATATTTGGATGGAATAGGCGGTGTACATTAGAATCGGTTTGTTGGTTTTTCTGTTTCGATTTTCAGTCGATTGCGGCATGAAATTGGAGAGATAAACGTTTTGACCTTAGGCCGCAATATCGTCTGTATGCGTTTTACTCAACTGTCTAACTACTATATTGCTGCAAGCTGGGAGCAAACAAATATTTGACTAGTCAACACGTATTGAGAGATGAATCCATCTCCAAAGTCAACACTAGCTCTTCATAACGGGCACGTTTAATATCGGGGGTTGAACTGTTAGCGTATTATTTTACTGAATTTTTGCAATTTTTCTGCTGAAAAAAAAAAAGAAAACCAGTAAAGACTCCCACTGCTATACGTTTCACTCCCTTGAGATTGTCCCTTACGGTTGATTTCCTGGGCAATTCGTTTTAAAACCGTACATCCCTCACTGGATCATGTTTGGTATCTAATATTAACAGGGGAAAATCTGGGGATGTTTGTTCCGCCACTATACCACCACCACGACTATTATTAATGATTGTTACAAATACTTTATTGCTGTTATTACGCAAACGGCACGGGTCTCTATTAAAGCACTAGATTTGAATATCAATTTCATTTGTAAAATCAAAAAACGCTACCACTATGACTAGGGATAGAAAGACAATATTGGATTTATTTGATTGTAGCAAAGGGGTGGCGGATATATCTACATTTATCTAAAAAGGAACGGTTTGATGGTAGTTGGGGGTGGGTGAGTGTGAGCTTTAAAACGATTCTCGCTGCCTTAAAAGCCACGCTTTTTCCTTGTTCGCATACACAATACTAGAATTGGATTCAATAGCAATTCAATGCAAATTGCACCCAGTACAGTTTAGTCAAGCCAAATATAGAAAAGGGTGGTTGTATTAAATAATTTTTTTGTATTAAAACGCCACCCTCAATATCAGCGACTTGTTAAAGTTGCAATTATACTGTGACAATTCTGAGTGGTGGGTGGTGATGATAAAACAGAGAATGGGAAAGTTTTCTCATTAGTCTTCATAAGTTATAATGTCAATTAACACCCCCTATCTGGCAACGTTCAACAATTATCTAGAAATTATGATAAAAACGCGTTGATTCTTGATAGAATTCATTGATTCTATAAGGAATTGTGTCGATGACACCCTATATAGATACACACTCACACATAGACATTGACATGTACATCTACTACCCCAGTTAGTGGTGAGAATCGTATCTGGCCGGATTCGTTTCCATCTCAGTTTTATAAAGTCAAGACAGTTGTAGTGAATAGTAGAGTAGTTGAAGGTTCTCCCTTGTGTCTTTCGATAAATTTCCAACCGGAAAAATTCCCCAATGGTTTTTAACAGGTGGGCAATCATCACAATCATTTTGATGTTTATTTTCTTTGAACATTTCGAGGTATATAAGGGGTGTGGTTTCGTATCATCACGATCATCATTAAAGTGTATATACGTGGGGAACTAAATAATAAATACAAACAGTCCTGCCAACCTGTTGAATTTTATGTCGGATATGTGTCGGTGGAAAAGAGGGTATCAGTATGCCAGGTATAGCCTCCCCTTTATTTTCAAGACATTTAAAAAAACGGTAATCAATGTTTACAATGTATATTCAAGTGCTAATCCCCCGAATTGAGATAAAGTGTTTTGGAACGAAAGTGCGTAAATTATTTAATTTGTGTTTATCGTTTTCTTGTAATTTAATCCGATGGAATTTGTCGTTGGGTATAAGCCACCCTCTGATACTAACCGGCACGTTCTAACAACCACCCTTATTTCCAGAAGAAACAATCAGATAAATCTGATTTTTCTCACACAATAATAACAATAACAGTAGAAACTTTTTTCTTGTGGAATTTCAACGCCGACTCTATCCGGTTATAACCCCAATCCACCACCACCCTTATTTAATTTGCATTCGTATTTGCAAACGGCTTGAGAAGTGAGTATAGTGAGTACGATCGATCACTTCGATTGTGATATGATTCCACTGATTGCATCGCACTTAGATCTCTCAATATAGGGGGTGGTTTTACTGCCAGTGGTGGTTTTGAATATTGCAAAGGAACACCATCATCAGCATCCGGCAAGTGACGTCGAGTGGTCTCGGATATTCACCACCCCATTCTATTTCTCCACAACTATCATTTCCAAGATGTTGTATTTAACAATTACAAATTAATTAAATAATTTGCGAATTTAAATAATTCGAGTTTCGAAAAAACCACCCCTTCTTGATTTAGTTTGTGTTGTTTTGTATTATTCGAGGATCGTTTAAATTACACACCATTGTTGAGTATAATTAAATTTGGATTGTGAACGGGGTGTTTTTGAAGTATTCTTTTTCTCAACGCGTAAAAATAAGGAAATTAGACTTGTGAAAGGCCCTATTTATACAGGGTGGGACTTTAAGTATAATAAATTCTAATTAAAATATCGGGGGTTGATAGAACAACAAATATATTTTCTAGAGGTTCATTTGTACAGTTCTCGAAGGTATTTAAGGGTTGCTCCTGTAGCGAACTAATGCTGTTTTTCAAGTAATTTTGCACCCTGTAATATTTGTAGATTTGCTGGTAAAATTATTTTCCATCACGACAATTTAATGCGCTTTTGATGTTTGGTAGCTGTAAGAAGATCTCGTGACTGAATCCTTTTTCTATTCATAATTTTCCATCAACAATGAGCATTGCGTGCCATCCACCTGTATTATAACTTTTTGCTTTTTAGATATAAAACTGTAATAAAATTGATGATTATATTTATCATTTTTTTCCTGTATGATAGATGTCTCCCTACAAATTTTACATCAATATGACTATAATACATTTTAACTGCTGGTCTTTCATAACATGTAATGACTAGCTCAGCATTATAGAGCAGCGAGAGGGAGGCATGTTAATGTATTTTAGTCATCAGCGAAAACCGTTGTGTACAAGGGAGCAAAATGAACAGAGATGGCAACAAGGGGTGGTTATAGTGTCTGATCGAAACGGCCACCCATTAATAACCGTGTCGTGACAATTTGACGAATGTCTGTTAGAACACCCCTTTATGCACATAGAAAAATACAAAAATTATAAACCACCCAATCTGGTGATGTTCATCAAAAAGTTAAAACATAATTACAAATATTCCTCCCTGTTTGTTTGTTCTGATTAAAATTCAATATTTATTTTTGTATAAATGCGATTTTTATATTTAACAAACAATAAATGGGGTTGTCGATTGTACAATTTCAGTTGTTATACCGAATACGTGACCAAACCTTGATAGGGTCTCTTATTTGTAATCCGACATTTAGTGTTCAGAATTTATATTTGCGATATACATCTTCGAATTGAAATCCAGAATATAACAAGCATTGTTGCTGACAATTTGTAGGAATCAGTATGAGGAATTTGGGGCGCCTATCAAGAAAACCGGCGGTGTTGATGATATCGATTCGCCGGAAAGCCTACCAGAAATCAACCGGCCACCATTAAGACCCATCGATAAATACATTCGACCGGAATGTCCATGTTTGAGTAAACGCATAACTGTGGCATTTTTGAGTTGTGTGGGTTTCATTATAATGTTCGGTATGCGGACTAGTATGGGTTTTGTTAAACTAGAATTCGAGGTAATTTTGTTGATTGATGATTTGGTTTATTGAATTTATTTCGATTTTTCTTCTAGAATTCAACATGGTCTAGTGAGACGTTATCGGCTGTTGATTCGGCGATTTTTTGGGGATATTTCGTAACGCAAATACCCGGCGGGTTGATAGCTGCCGCTTATCCAGCAAATAAATTGTTCGGTATAGCTATAGGGACGTCATCTTTGTTGAATTTGTTCATACCGGCAATCTACCAATATCCGCAATTTTTGATTATTTTCAAAGTCTTACAAGGACTAGTTGAGGTATTCTACAGTCCACCTGATTGCTGAACTAAAAGTATACAGAGTGGGCCTTCCATAATTCAAAAAAAGTCCCGTTCGTTGAGCAATTTGGAAAATATTTTGAGAACTTGTAAAGCGGTTCTCATTGAAGATTTTGACGAAAATTCGACTCCATAGCTTTTTGATCAACTTCTCGATGAGCTATGGAGTTCAACTTTTGCTAAAATGTTCCCTGGTAATCCCCCTACAAATCCCCAAAATATTTTTCGACTTACTCATCAACTAACAGGATTTATCTTTAAACTAACCAGTCTTGAACTATGGGAAGTCTTCTAATTTGACGAACAATTTAAAAATTATTTTAAAGATCTATAGAAAAACGTTTAACCAAAATTTGAACCTTGTAGTTCAAATGACGCTTCTGGAATTTCGAAAATTTCGCTATGAACTGTACATGGAAATTCGTTCAGAATAGTTTCAGAATTCTCATTAAATTGTTTTCCTCTTGTTTCTCGCCTCTATATCTCTGAGAAATAAAAAAAAACACATTTTAATTGGATATCGATCGTGTTAGAATAAAACGTGACTAGTTATTCGCCTCTTCAGCAAGTACTTGTGGATCGTATTTGTTTATTTAAAAAAGACTTAGCATTCAATATAACACAAATGTGTAGCTGATAATTGAGCAAAATTTTCTTCCAAATATCGGCCGATAAATTCTTTGATTGCGCTTTCAACCCCACTGATTTTGAGAACGTATCGGTTCTAAGCCTCTAAAATGGCTCCTGTGGTTCCCGAAGCGACTATCGGGTTTAAAAGTGATACTAAACAAATGTGAAAGAACAATGATCGATGCAGAGAGGCGAACGATTGTTGCATTTCAATTTTTTTTTAATTTGAATGTTACATATTCAAAAATTAGATTTATCAAAATCTTGAGCATCTTAATTTTGCCAAAATAATCTTCAGCACTCCTGATAAATCGTTAAAATATTTTTTAAATTGCTCGCCAAATAATCGGACTTCCCATATAAACTACATACTTTTAGTCCAGCACTCCCGTATCAACAAATTATCCGTTAATTGAATGATTTTTGCGATAAGGGAGTGACATATCCGGCCTGCCATGGTATAATGCGATATTGGGCACCACCATTGGAACGTTCCAAATTAGCAACGCTGGCATTCAGTGGTTGTTATGCTGGTGTTATGTTCGCTATGCCGATTTCTGGTGAATTAATCAAACGTTTAGGCGCCTTATCGCCATTCTATTTCTATGGTGTTGTTGGTATTTTATGGTATTTAGCATGGTTATGGTTGATATTTGAAAAACCCTCATTACATCCAGCTATCGAAGCAAAAGAATTATTATTTATCGAAAATTCGTTGGGCAGTAATACGCAAGTTTATGTACCACCGACAATTTCAAATACACCATGGAAAGCATTTTTCACATCAATGCCATGTTATGCGATATTCGTAGCGAATTTCTGCCGTTCATGGAATTTCTATCTTCTTGTATTATTTCAAGCGTCCTATTTTAAAGATACTTACAATACGGAGATTGAAGAGAATGCTTTTCTAGGAGCCTTACCACATCTATTAATGACTATCATTGTACCAAGCGGTGGTATTTTAGCTGATAAAATCCGTAAAAAAGGCATATTAACAACAACCCAAGTACGGAAATTATTCAATTGTGGTGGTTTCGGTATGGAGGCAACGTTCTTCATTATTATGGCCTATTCTAATTCAATTACACAAAGTATGACGGCTTTATCGATAGGTGTAGCCGCTAGTGGATTTGCTATATCTGGTTTTAATGTTAACCATTTGGATATAGCGCCACGTTATGCTAGTATTTTGATGGGTATGTCGAATGGTATTGGTACAATTGCTGGTTGTATCTGTCCATATGTTGTACATAAAATCATCTCCGTTGACCGGGTAAGTCTAAATTATTCTTCTTCATGCAAGATGAACCCAGAGTTCTAATTGATGAAAGTTGAGCAATCTCTAGAAAATATTTTTGAAGGGCACTACCTCTGACATTAGGGATAGTGTACCCGTACTATTTCGAATAGAATCGAATGAAATTTAAGCAGATTTTGATAACATGATCTATGGTCTAGCGGTAATAGTTACTAACTTTCTCTGAAATTTTTCATTTTGCAGTATCTATTTAATAAAAAATCCACATTTTTGGAACTATTATTACTAAATGATCAAAATTTGGGACTAAAACAACCCAAATCACCTTAAATGAAATTTCATTGCAGATAGACGCTGACAAATATGTAGCTTTGACTATTTGCATTCCACATTTCGATCTTCTAGTAGCAACAACTCGAAAAATATGGATTTTAAAAGTCAAAATTCCTGAGAAATTATCAGTAAGACTTCAGGGACTACCATCAATTAGAGCTTTTCATCTTTTTAATGTCCATCTGCTTGGCTCGCCCTGTATCTTTTTGTTTCGCACGCTCGCCCCCGAATTCCTTCCCACTTCATATAACTTTATAAAATATGAACAATAGTTTATACGTTTATATCTATAGTAGAATATGAAAGGGCCGAAATGACATGCATACAGAAAGTTCATTTTAGTGTGTAGAATACGAGCCAGTCGTGTGTGAAAAACGTTAGGGTAGCCTGTTATAGTAGCTATGATATATTGGTGGATGGTCGTTGTTAGGCGTCGGCGTTGTAATAATTTAACTTCCACTTATAAATCCAAATCTAAAATTTAGACAATAAGAATACCTAAAGAGACTTTACGATTATTGTAAATACAGAATCACTTAACGTTATTTTTTAAGAAAACTATAGTACATCTAATAGTGCTAGAACGATAGATCTGAATAATTAACAATAATTATTGAAAAATATGGCATTTTTAGTCCAAAATTTGAAGATTTTGGTAAAAAAATTAGTTATATTTTAAAAATATACTAGTCTTTGAAAAAAAGGCACTGGTAGAACAAACTTACAATATCTCCTAAATTTTGGAAAAAATAGGTACTTCCTCAAAAGTTATAATCAAAATTTAAAAAGTTCAAAACTTGACACAAACAGCGCCCTTTTTCTAGAATTTAAATCAAAGAGTTTTCATTTATTTGATTTTAATTGAAATTTTTGAAAAATTTAGCACTTTAGTCTAAAATTGAAAGATTTTGGTGGAAAAATTTGTTTCATAATTAGAGATATTGCAGCACTCTGTATTGTCGTGATCAAAATTTGAAAAAATAGGGCCCTTGTTCTCGAATTTAAAGATTTTTATATGAGAAATTTTGTCTTACGTCAAGAAAATGGAAACTTTTGAAAAATTTAGCACTTTCAGTCCAAATTTTGAAGATTTAGCTAAGATATCTATTTTATTTTGAAAATATTCCAACATTTTAATTAGTAATCATCAAAATTTGCAAAAAGTAGCATTGTTGCTATTTTGTCATCTCTCCAAAATGCCTCTCTCAGGCATTGCTCAAGCGCCAGTGACGGCTCTGAAAATAACACAAAATTTCAAATACAAAAAATTTGATTTATTTATAAGTAAACACAGTCACTTAGTTTGCAATAGTGCCAATTTTACTACCAATTCCTATACGAAATTGATTACTTCCTGGAATATAAGGCTGTCGATTGATAACAAATCAATTCTTCTTTCAGACTCGGGAAGAATGGCAAGAAGTCTTTCTAATTTCCGCTTTTATCCATTATGCTGGTATCATTTTTTACGGAATTTTCGCCTCTGGTGAGTTACAAGAATGGGCCGATCCCAATGTACAAGAAGAAAAACAATGGAATCAAATGAATGAGAGTGTACCAATGAGACCGGTAATCGAAAATGTGATTTAAAATGAAATAAAATTTTGATTTTTCCAAAATTATAGAACCAAAATAATGGATTACAACGGCAATTAACCGGCAAAACGAATTACGGTTCAGTAGATACCTCGATGACAACAACAGAGCCGCCACCACCAGCTAGACCACCACCGCCCCCCCAACAGCAATCCGTAGAGAAACCGCCACGGCCTGCTGCTCCACCACCCACCACAACAACAACTAGTCAACCACCACATGTCCCAGTTGTTCCTAGTAGTAATCCGTTTTTGTCGGGTGGTAATCCGTTCAGACAAGAACAGGTACAACCAGAAGCTCAGGATACTTATATGCACGGTACTGTTTACGATAGGACTTATTAAAATTCTAGCTGTCTAATATTTGAAAATTTCGTAAGGTTTAATTTTAAGTTTTGGTTGAAACTTGGGAAAAAATTGGCTATTTTCGAGATTGCAATTTTTCAAAAATATTTATAAGCAAAAAATGATTAACAAAAATAATGCAACTGTTAACTTGAGCACTTTTTTTAGAAATAAAAAAGGGAAAAACCAAGCAACAAGTGTCTATTTAGGTAGATCAATAAAAAACTTGTCAATTTGTATAGAAATTTGTTAAAAATATTATAAAATATCAATTAGTATAGCTTTGAAGACGTTCAAAATTAACTATAAACATAAATAAATTGAGCTTGAAAAGCTTCCGAACGTTGAAACAATTAAGGGAGACATCCAAGAATTAAAGGGTGGCTCAATCAAAACATTAAGGTAAGTTGGATGACAGTGTGGACTCTACAAAGCAAGCGTTAATATTGCCATTAACGTTTGAATTGTGGTAAATTTCAAGATATAGGGGTGTTAAATTAAAACTAGACAGTTTATAAGGTAGCTCCTATTAATTTAAGAGCGATTTAAGAAATATTTTGAGAGTTTGTAAATGAGTCCCTTGGGAATATTTGAGCGAAACTTTAACTTTATATCTCTTCGGTAAGTTCTTCAAAAAACGCTTATTGTGAGCCATTTGGACTCGTTTTTGAAAATTGAGATAATGTTAGAAGTGAGAGTCTTTTGAATAACTTTTAAGTGAACTATCAGACCCAAATTTCACTACAATGATTTACAAAGTTCCTCGTACAAATCATCAAAATATTTTTGAAATCACTCATCAAATACTGGAACTTCCTACACTTTTATTTTAGCACCTCTGTAGGGGTGCTAAATTAGAACTAGAGAGTTTACATTGCAGGTCCTTTTATTAAAAATTTATAGGAGAGTTCCTAGAGAACATTTTAACAAAATTTGAGCCGTGTAGCTCATTGCGAAGTTGGTCAAAAATGCTCACTTCATATAAAGTGGCGATTTTTGAAAATGACCTGAACGCTAAATGATTCATAATAGCTCAAGTATTCTATAATGTAATAGAGAAAAATATTAAATAGAAGTGTTGAAAGAATCCTTAAGTCATTCTGAGTCATTTGCCAACCGAGCTACTAGGCCCAAATTTGGCCCAAATGGGCTCCAAGGAAATATTATCAAATCGCTCGTCAAATAGTAGGAGTTTCCATAAGGACGCTCTAATTTTAGTCTAGCACTCCTAATAGTTTGCCTTCTAATAAACTGAAATTTAAACAAGAGGAGACTTTCTTTACAATTTCCCCTCTAGATTATTTTCAGTATTTAAATGTAATATTTCAGTAGTTCCGCCGGTCTACAATTTAGTTTATAAATTATTCGAAAAAAAATCTCCTCTATTATAATTTCGTTATATTTTCCCTTCTAAGTTTCCTTTTAATTTCAATTGGAGTTCTATTTTTGAAAATTAGGATGTTAAGTATTTGAGGTATTCTACCCTCAAGGCTGTGTTGACAATAATTTTTGATAAGACAATAAAAAAAAAACACCTTATCAAATCCTTTGATAATAATGAAAATAATAATTAGTAATTAGCTAGGTGTATGATTGTGGATAATTTAATAATTTTTCGAGAATGTTAGTTAGGGGTGGATGATACAAACGATTAAGGGTGTAAATGTTGCTTTTACCGATTGATTATTTCTTTTGAGTATTACAACGATTTTTAGAATTAATCATCTTCATTAATTATACCGGATGTTTCATCTAAATTTCCTAGTTCTTACAGCTCCGCTAATTATAGATTTATACAGTAATCGCTAAGGAGTATTTGAGTAGAATTAGAACTTGGTAGTTCATTTGGACTGCTTTAATTTGACTAATCGAATCTTAGATTGAAGTAGTTTTTCACTAATTTCCCAATGAGCTACGAAGCTCAAATTTTGCCAAATCGGTAATTAATAGGAGCTCTTTTAACAACTAGAAATTTTGAATGAAACGCGGTATTTGTAAATAAATTGGCAACTCAATTGATCATAATCAAGAAAAGAATTAAATTAGTTGTAGGGAATTCGAACAGATTTCCGCTCAGAGTGTGTAAAATTTGTTATTCATGTTAAATATGGATGTTTATCTATATGTTTATTCTAAATACTGTTTCCTATCTTGATCTATATCTCTATTTTTGGCTAATTTCAACATTATCTTTATCTATTTATCTATCCATCTATCTCTCTAACTTGTCAATAAATTTTGCAACAAATATAAATGCTGCTAATTTGAGTTTGGCTCTATTTTCTTTATTAATTAGATATATAAAAATATATTAGAACTGTACAAATACGTGTATTTTTTTCAAAAAAAAAATGGAAATTTCAAGCAATATGTAGCTTTTATTTGCCAATTAGCTTTAAGAGTTTTTTAATAAAACTGTATAAAAATTTTGATTATTAATTAAATTTCATCACACAGGATGTACGTTTCCACCTCACAGTTGGCTGCGTCTTGCTTACGCAGTGTCGTAGATTGATTGATACGCTGAAGAATACATAAAGCAAGGCCTGCTAGATTTCTCAGTCAAATTCAGTAGAATATGAACCAATCTACGAACTATGTAAACGAGACATAGCCAACTACGAGGTGGAATATCGTTGTTCCTGCATAGATGAAGGAGAAATTTAATTAATTGAATCGAATCGGGGTAGTGTAGTGGCAATAATGGTGCAAATATACGTGTCTGAAATTTATCAATGTTTTTCCAACAATAAATCAAATATGTTTCAAGAGATTTAATAAAATGTATAGAAAAAAAAAGCCCAAAGCATATCGATGTGTTTAATTGAATAAATATTTAGAAATTTAAGAAAGATTTAAACAGAAATTTGCATGCTCCAATATTCTATCATTAAATAATATGTACGGAATTTAATTTTAATTAGCTAATTAATCAACTGATTGATTAATTAGTTGATTAAAATTAGGAAGATTTGTTGATTAATTACTATTTTTTTCTACTTTTACTTTGTTAATTAGTAGAGCGATATCGCATCAATGTGTTATAAACTTCAAAAAAATGTGATCGTATAATTATTAAATAATAATCTAATTAATTACAATTACTGATAAATAATGAGACATATGTAATAATAATAAATGATTCTGTTATTAATATTAATCGTAATTTTTTAATGGGCCCTATGTCAATTTTTTTTTAAGTGCTAAAACCGAGACAATTTTGGACTCTCGCTCGATTTTTGAGCCAGAATTTCGGTTTTGTCGTCCAAGTTTTACAACAGGACTCAATTTAAAGTCACATTTTCATTGAGAATTGCAAATATTTGGGTAATTTTTTTTAAATTTTGTATAAAATTAATTTTCATCTAAAATAATCAAAATAGAAAAAGTACTTACTTGAACTAATAATTGACAAATTCTTCCAATCCAACTGCAGCACTCGGTATTAGTCAAATTTGGAATTGTGAGGTTAGAACAACTGGGGAATTTCGCAGTACCAACTAAAGTTTTTAAAGAGCGCGCAATTCAAAATTTTCAATTCGGCCGATTGAAGGATTTAAATTGCGGGCAATCCATAAAATAAGTTGGTGTAACCAACGTCTTCTAGAAAAAACGACTCTCGAGATGTTAGTCCCTTAATTCCAACCTTACAATTCCAAATTTGGTTAATATCATTCGTTTTCGTGTGTTCCTTCCGTGGTATAGGAAGAATTGGTACAAGTCATTCTTTCAGTGATTTTTAGTTGAAATATGTTGTTTCATTCAAAGAAATGCTGCGATTTTTGATTTTCTTGTTGAGTAGAATTTGGAGCTGAAGTCCCAAGATTGGACCCGAATTTAGTCGATTATCCTCCTAAATTTGTTGTCATTTCCCCACATTAAATTCTCATTTAAAATGATTAATTATAGTCCGTTTGTTTGTTTTATTGTTATTATTAAGCGTGCTTAAGAGGCCATAAATGATGTCTTTTTTTAAATTGAGGAAGAAAGCTTAATTCCAATGACAATTGTTTATTGTTTCTATTTTCATATCAAACGCCCTCAAGTATAAAATTCCAAATTACATAATGAATTATAACAGATATGTTGTCTATGATGATGTAATAAACTGGGCGTTTTTTTCAAAAATTTTCACCAAATTTTCTGGTCAACCTATTGTAATCAACTGCACTAAAATAGCATCCAAAGCCATTAGGTGAAACGATAAAATGAAAGTTACGATCGATTTTTTCCAATTTAATAGATCCAATAATCATGACAATTCTAGAAGAAAATCATTCGTATTTAGTCTAATTATAAATGCGTGTCTATGTGGAAAAAGTGGGTAAAATTTAGGAAACTCGATGTAATTACTCGAAAGAGGAAAGATGATTTCCGTAATTCTCACTTCCGTTTCTTTTTAACAACAAAACTGAAATATCCGATTTGTTATTTCGTTCACTGGTATAAAATCCAGGTTAATTCCAAGATTTATAGTCAGTCGACAGTCGACTTGGCTTTAACTCGGAGGACAACTCCAAATTGGGGTCAAGTCAAGTCTACCATACGCAAAATTTTTGTGTACAGGAGTGCTGGTTCACTTAGAAGTTCCTAGTGTTTATTGCAACTCATTATTTGGAATTTTGTGCGTTTGGAAAACGGGCTAAGTACGTAAAACGACTAAAAATAACCCGAAGGAGCCTCCAAGATTGATTTTGTCGTTTTTGTTCATGAATTTTAGAGTAAATCCAAAGAAAAATGAAAAAAAATCAATGTTAAATTATCGTTATTTTCGATATGTAACTTGTTTTTTGACAAACGGCCAATAAGCTAGGAGGTCCAAATTTTGGCAGAATGATCTCTAAGTCCCCAATTTTTTTCCAAATCGCTAAGACTCACCTCTAGGAAGATTTGAACCTTGCGGTTTTCGCTAAGATTGGCGAAAAATTGCGAAATTTCTGGTTTTATAACTAAAAGAAATTCCTCATTCTTAGAATATTTCCATATTTTCTCTCGCTAATGCTAATCAACAAGAGTTTTTGATCCAACAGTTGGGGGATTTTGCAAAATTGCCACCAACACAATTAAAAAGAAAGTTTTAAAATATGTATCATCAACTCAATTTTGGATTTCCCATTAGAAAGCACACTTATCGGATATAATTCGTTCATTAATTGGTATAATTGAGCCTTCATTTCAATCATTATCGGTATAAATGCTAGTAAAAGTCGCCTCGATCTAGACTTTTAATAACATCATTAAATTTATATAAAGATGGTTATGTAAAGCTTACTCCCGCTGTTTAAACAGGACGTGATCGTGAAATTTCTAGTGAGAGTGATTTATTGGAATGATAAAAAATCAATGAAAAATTCCACATATAAGAATCCAAAAGATGCAAATCTAGACCTTTAGTTTACAAGCTAGTGGTATGGGAAGAGGCGCTTCTACGGTTCCAGTGAAAAGTGAAGGTATCGTGAAGAGTTCACTATCATTATTGTTTGTGTTGTTAAAGTGTGCGCCGGTTTATTGACAACTTTCACTGAATTTATTCCCGTTTACACAAGAAATAGATAAAGTTTATTGTTGGCAATTCTGAGGAGAACTTGTTTGAAAATAGGTGCCTTAAAAATTAAATCAGTGTCAATGTTGGCGAGATGTTGATCGAAAATAGACACCGACGAGTGAAATGTGAAAGTATTGATTTGTTATCAATTTTTTTCGTTTTCCTTTCAATAACTGTCGCCGGTGAGTTTGTTTTATTTATTTGTTTCAATAACTAGGCTCAATTTCAACGATATTTTTATTGGAATTATCGGAGAAAGCATGTGTGATTTTATTAATAATTTGGAAAGTAATATGCCGGTTCTGCTTTTTGAAAAAAGTGAATGTTGCAATACAATTAATTTTATTATTATTCAGTTAAAGTAATTTACCATTGTTGGAGGTCTTATTATTGTTGTTATTTATACGAAAAGCATGGTCTTGAATTAATTGAATTAATCTAAACATTGTTGTAATTATTATCAAAATTATTACGATTCGAAATCAGAGTTAATGCTATTCCGCACGTATCATCATCGTTAGTTATTTATGTCGATATAACTTTACTGGTCGGCTGGTTTTATAAAAAAAATGTTAAATTAATGATTATTATTGTAGGTGTCTGTAGCGAGAAGAAACCAGAGACTGTCCAAGATCTATTCAATACATCATCATGCATACCAAGACCATACGTATGTCCGCATCGGCAAATTCAGTTTTTTTTATACACCAGGTATAATTTTTGTTTTATTGAATGTTGCAATAAATAATACCGAGAATGCAATATTTATGTATAGAGGGAAAGTCTAAATAGATAAGTATGAATTAGCAAAACTAAATAAACGAAAAGAAACGCAACAAAAATACGTATAATTTACATTGAAGGTTTCGAAAAAATTCAATAGAATTATTGGTTTTTCCCCAATTTAATTAATAGTTATGGTCCGTCTACTGGCCTAGCGTGCTTTTTACTTTAATGTCCAATTAAAAAAAGCATTTCCAAGGGTAAATAGTTGGGTTTACATTGGTCTTAGCCCAAATGATCTTTGAATCCGTCAAAAGAATCACCCCAAAAAAACGAAATCGCGTTCAAATTTGACTTGTTTAGCGAAATAATTGGAGTACCATCTAACACCAAAGCTGGATTCTTCGAATTCTTTTTGCTCAATCGACAAGTAGGTGATAAATTACTGAAAGTTGAAATATTACACATAAAAAAGCCTTGGATTAAAAACACAGATCGTAGATTAATAGAAGTTCCAATAAAGTTGATATAAATTCGACGTAATAGCAATTGGAATGTATCAAACGCAGATCTACGTTCTAGTACTTTTGTTAACCTTGACCAAAATTTATAATTTAGCCTATTTTGTGTAATATTTCTATTGATCGTATTGAACATTTCGAATTACTACTCTTCAAGACAATTAATTGGTAATTCCCCTAATTTGTACCTTCTAAATCGTACCACCACTCTTTTATTGTTAAAAATATGGAATAAAGTGCTTTACCAGTGACATTAACTAAATGAAATCAATTGCATATTTTCTTTTTTCTAAAACAGTTTTTTAACTGACCCCAGATTGCACTTTATCCCATATTTTTAACAATAATGAATGGTGGTACGATTTAAGAAGTGGTACAATAAGGTAAAGTGGTACTTCACCCTAACCAAACTTCCATAATATTACAAATAAGCGTTGTAAAGAGAATGTAGGTCATAGATTGATTCTTCACTAAATACAGTACAATTGGTACTGATCCATGATTTTCACTGAAAGTACCGGATGTAGATCTCAGTATTGGTTGTACTTCGATTTTATAGAGTCGTAGCTTTGTTGAAACTGAGAACTACTTCCCTGTTTCACTGCCATTTTCAGATATTTATTATTACTTCTTCTTTTACAGACGTACTCAACAAAATCCGGAACTTTTAGATACAACAAAACCAGAATCCCTGTATAACAGCCAATTTAATCGTGCCAATCCAACGAAAATCGTCGTCCATGGTTTCGGTGGTGGTCGTATGTTCTCACCAAGTACCGATATGCGAGATGCGTACTTCTATCGTGGCAATTACAATATAATTATCGTCGATTATGGTACTTTAGTACGGGAACCATGCCTTAAAGTACGAGTAGAATTTTTCAATTATTTCAATATAAAATTTCTGCAATTTTGTTGTTTAGCAAATGGAATGGGCACCGAGATTCTGTGCTAAGTGTATCGCCCAACTGATACGTTATCTGAGCCGTCATCCGCGCGGCGTTACAGCCGATAATTTACATCTGATTGGCTATAGCGTCGGCGCACATATATCGGGCCTAGTTGCTAATTATTTAGATCCAGAACAAGATGGGAAATTGGGACGGATCACCGGTATGTAAATTCTTATAAACGCTTTCTTTTTTCTCTTGTTATTAATACTATTATTAAACCAAAAAAAATCAACTTTCTCTATAGGTTTAGATCCAACGATTGTCTTCTACATGGGCTCGAATCGTTCACGTGATTTAGATTATACAGATGCCCATTTCGTCGACATTCTACATACCGGTGCTGGTATTCTGGGCCAATGGGGACCCACTGGTCATGCCGATTTTTACATAAATGGTGGTTCTAGTCAACCGGGTTGTGCCAGTGATACCATATTCAGTACTACCATTGCAAATTTAATTATTATCAATAAAATAATTAAAATTCTATTGCAGAAACTTTAGCCTGTGATCATACGAAAGTGACGCCGTATTTTATCGAATCGATTGTAACGAAGAAAGGCTTCTGGGCATACCCATGCCCGACATTGTTCAGCTTTATGATCGGCTGGTGTAATCCGAACGATGACGACTATGTTCTAATGGGGGAACATGTTACACAAAAGTATAAATTTTCAATGAAATTCCTGTTGGAATTAATGAAAATTTAATTATTTTTAGAGCTAGAGGTGCCTATTATGTAACAACAAATCCGGATCCACCGTATGCCCAAGGACCACCAAATAAACGTTCCAGACGACGATTTAGTCTGTTTAATTGAGATCGGAAATAGAGAGAAATGCGATTAGAAAAAGTGTAATTTTGGGGGGATTGTGACCATAATTGGCTCTAGTTATTCGCTCTTGTGATTAGAAGAACTAGTTTGTACGCGTTTTGTACACGTTTTTTTTTACTTAGTTGTAATAATTTATTATTGTTATAATAAAAATTAAAGAAATTTCTAGAATTTTTGTATGGAACGCTTAAAAAGTTGTTACAAATTCTAGCCTCTCAATTACAAAATCTATTTGTGCGTTGCTTCGTCTAAAGAAATTGCAAATTTCATGCCCAAAACTGGATTTTTATTAGAGAAAACTGCCCAAAAATCGGTGTAACTTGCAAAATTCACCAAATTTTACCATTTTACGAATTCGCTAGGAAAATAAACTAAAATACTAGTGATTTGACACAAAATTTGAGAATCAAAAGGCTAGAATTCATCTTGAAAATCGAGTCAAAATGTTTCAATGTTAACAATCGATATTGTTGTCGAAAAATAGGCTGAAATTGGGCCCTTTTCACATTAGAATGGCGAAATTCATGTCTTTAGACAACAATATTTTGATTCAAAAATTCAACTCGAGACTCAACCAAATCTGGCCAAGGAACATCAGTATTTTCTGCATAAAATCCGCTGAAAGAACTCGAATTATTAGAAAGATACCATTTGATTTGTCTAAATTTCATACCAATTCTCCTGGGGGTTAGTAAATAAGAAGTTTTCCAACTTACCAACTCATTATCAAAGAAGATTTAACTACTATTCGCTAGATGGCACAAGACTCTATTTATTGACGCAAAATTGATACAGGTTTCTTCTTGTAATAACGACAGGGCCGTACCATTTAATTTAAAGATTAAACGATATAGAATACCACCGACAACATTAATTATTCACTAAATTTATTAAAAAATAATCATTACAATTCATAAAGCCAATTACAAAACTTACAAATCTAAGACAAGAACGATTTTTCTGATATGTTGTTACCAATAAATTCTTCCTGTAACTGTTCAACAACTTCAAACAATTTAATTAAACCGTCGCCATTCTGTACGAAAGACGGGCAAGTTTCGTTTTCTAACAATGCCCGATTTGGTGAAAATGCCGCTTCAGCATGGTGCAATTTGAATTTTAACTCATCGATTTGTCGGTGCAGCCCTTCGATTTCCTCATTTTTCTTCACCAATTGGTTCACCAAATATTGATTCTCTTCAGTCGCCTCTTCCACTACTGCTTTATTGTAATAACGGACCGTTTTTTCAGTTTCTTGTACTTGTTTCAGTAGATATTCTAGATGGTTCTCGACCACTGCGATATTAACAAGCGGTGGTACTCCGCTCAATGGGGTTGTTGGTGATCTTGGTGTGTTGATACCCGAGTCTTCATCGCTATCAACCCTGCGTTGTTGGGATTTATTAAAAGAATGCGATCGTTGTTGTTTCGGTGGTGGTTTTGTTGAAATTGGCGTTTTCAGTGGAGTATTTGTGGTTTTTCGCAGAATGTTGTTGCGTTGGAAATTTGTTGAAGTTTTACTGCGTGCCAAAGAACGATCGTTGTTCGATGTTAAACTCTCAGTTGATGCTTTTATAAATTTACTCCTTGTTTTCTCCAACCAGCTAGCTGTAGGCTTCATCAATTTCGTAGCGATATTCTCTTTACCTTTCGACGGAGGCGATTGCGCTTTCGGTACGGGTTTTGCGGAATTTTTTGGTTTTAAAATGCCTGAAAATAGAAAAATAATTTCTGAAATAATCCACTCAAAACTACGAAAATTAAAGATAAGTCATATTATTCAAACGAAAACGACTTCTCGATCAGCCAGAAGCCCCAACACTTCCAGGGAACCCCCTACAATTGAATTCGAAACTTTCGCAAAATAATAAGACTCATCTTTCAATTATCTACTTTCAAATAATCCACCCTGTATTGTAGAAATTTACCTGTTTTTGGAGTTGAAAACATTTTCACCCTTTCTAATTGAAGACACTCGTAGTTAACTTGCCGGTAGTTGAGACAAAACTAAGATTTCACCCCCGAATTTGCGCTATTTATACGGGGGTGATTGTGGGGGTGGTCAACTAATTGTAGCTCCGTTGTCAACAAATTCACCAATTATTTTTTATTACATTCGTGTTTACATAGTTTTTTTAATGAGGATTCCATTCAACAAAATCAAGATATTCAATCATCTCTATAAATGGTAGTTCTTTCATTATTCAACAAGTCGTAAGCTCCCAGATTAACGATGTTATTATTATAGCGTTCTTTGTTGATTAATAAATAATTAAAAATGATAGATAGGTTTAATTGAATCGACGATATGATGATAATAAATAATAACAAAATTAATGACACACCTCTTTTCTTTCTCTTCACTTTTATTATATTTGAATGATAATAAAAAAATTTATTTTTATTGTGGGCGTTTCAACTAGTGAGGTCAACGTATTTTTATTATTAACCAGGTGCATACGTCCACTTGTTCTTATTTAAGGCTTATTAATATCATTCATCTTACTACTGTAGATGGTAAAAATTACTACATTTATTAATTTCCCCATCAAAAACCTGGAGAAAAGGATGCAATTGTAGTCATTATGAATCAATTTTAGAAAGTTTATTAATTTGGTTATCAATAAAAATTAATGGGAGATTAGCAGATTTAGAACAGGTGATGAAATGACAATTTCAATTTCGCATCTAATGAGAACAAGTCAATATTTCTATTGTGTGTGGGTTTTTATACATTGGTAAAAAGCAATGGGGAAATCAAGCCACCGATAATCTAGAAATAATGTAGATTTTTGGTAAATATCTAACGACATTTACATATTTTTCTGTCCGATATGGAAGTGTTAAATTCTAGCGAAATCAAGGTGAAATCTATAAAATTACAACGAAAATAAACTGTTAAAACACACTAAATTTTGATGTAAATATTCAACTTTTGTATAAATATTTGATGCAGGTTTGTTTAGGGGTTGCACTACTTCTCTTAGATTTGCCCATGTTTAATTAACGATTTTCCAGTTGTTTTTCAACCAATGTAAGTGATTAAGAGAATTATAACGGAAATTTCAAGATGGATTGGGTTTTTTTTTTGAAAATTTGAATACAATTTTTAGCTCTAGAAGAAAATCGTTTCCTGCGTTTTAATCGAAAAGTTGTAGTTTTTATCATCTTTAAAAAAATAGCCCTTTCTTTTTTGGTCGAAACAATAATTCAGATCGCTGATCCAAAAGAAGTCCAGAAGTTTACAAAATAAACTCAAAAACAGCTTATCTATGAAATCAATTTTTAGTTAGAAAATTTAACAAAAAATTGGTTTTTCCGTCTGGTTCAACTCAAAAAACTGCTGAGATTGTCTGATTTACATGATTTTAGAATCTAGCACAATAAACGAATATTTATTAAATTTAAAAGTTGAAAATTTATCTTGAAAATTAAGAATGTTTTGAAATTTAGATCCAAAATTCGTGGTAAAAAAGATTGAATTAGAGAATTTAGTTCAAAAATTGGACCAAATCATCCTCTTTTTCCCGTTTAAAGTCAAAATCAAAAAACGTTGATTTGGAAATGCCAATTATTTCACTGGTAGACAATACAAAAGTCTCCAAATTGCAATTAAATCAACCAAAAATTGTATTTTATAAGATTTTCTTTTATAATTTTCTAAATTATGGCATTTATTCAAACATTCTACTGTATGTCCACTGATCGCGTTCCAAAGAGGAAAACCTCTTTTATTTTGCATTTTACAAGAAAAATGTATTCTTGATAAAAGTTTTGCATGTCCTGAAACGGCCAATTCAGTTTTAACCTTTTCAAAATTTCTTTCAGTTTCTGATAAAAATCTAAAACGTTCGTTTCAAATGAAAATTTTTCTAAGTCCCAAAAATTGTTGAAAATGTTGTGAAAAAACCAACGCATTTACCTAATTCATTGTTGTAGAATCAAAATTGTAGAAAAAACGTGTATTTTCTTACAAAGTTTTCTCAATTTTCCGAAAAACTATCCGCGGGATCCAAAAATTTGTTAAAAATTTGAATAGCACTTTTTATTTGCCACTTGATAATAAAAGAATTTTTGCAAAATGAACAATATTGGCCGAGTTATGAGGGAAAACATAAAAAATTGTACAAAAATACGAAAAAAACATGTTAGATTTTCGTCTGTAATTCAAATTTTATTTTATTTCAATTTTTATCTGAAACTAAAAAATTTTTTGAAAAGGTTAAAACCGAATTGGCCCTTTCGGGACAAGCAAAAACTTTTATTAAGAATACATTTTTCTTATAAAATGCAAAATAAGAAAGTTTTTCCTCTTTGGAACTGGATCCATGGACATGCGGTAGAATAGTCAAAAATCTTCAACAAAGAATTTAGTGACTTTCCGTTTTCACGTTCCATTGCTTTTTATTGAAAATTCGACGAATTGCTCAACATCGGCTCCGTGTCTTTTAAATATTCATAGTCAATAATAAAATTTAATCCTTTCTAATCCGCAGGTACAACAATTCCGGCGTCCTTCCAAGAAATCTGTAAACAATCAGCATAGAAAACAGGCTAAAGGTTGTCTTGTTGGTTTCCCCTCAATTTCTAACGACTTCTAGGAGGGTTGTAAACCAACTTGTAATTCAACTTTGGTGAAATCTGATTAGTCGAATATCGCAAATTAGTATGACAGAACAACCTACACGGTATAAAAATCGATTCTAAATTTCTAAACGGTTTTTTTTTTCTAATAAATTTGTGTCCAATTTGAAATTTATGCTTGTAGAAAAAGAGAAATGGATCAGAAACGGAACAAAATAGAAAAAGAAATCCCCAACAATTATAACGTGGGCAGCTGTGAAACCAGTCTGAAAATTGCAATATTTTATGTATTTAAAGATATGCCTTATTTGTACATAAACCGTGGGCATATTGGTATAGTCTCCTTTTTCTCGTATTGCCTTTTTCCCTTTACCTGTCTGCCAACTAGTATCGCCTTATATTTATGCACAATTCGATCGTTTATTTAAAATTCTTCTTTATATTACAACTTCATTAATTCAAGATGCAATTCGGCAGGGCCGGAGCAATACAAAATGCCGCATTAGGCAAAAATTCTGCAAATTTGGCATGCTAAAGTGCCAGTTTCTATCGAATTTTGATATTTAACCATCAAAAACAACTATCGTGATTTAAACCAATTGTATAGCTGCTTTTAGGGGACTTTTTCGAATTTAAAATTAGATTTGTAAATATTCTAATGGTTAATATGTCCATCAAAGAGAATTTTCGAGTTTTTGAGTCCAAATTTTGGAACATTTACACGATTCTCATCATTAATTACCAATTGTTCAAACGAATTTTGTTATGAAATTGTTTAAAAAACCGAAAACTCCGCTAGTTTTAGCCAAAATCTTAGATTTTTGGCAAAAATTTTCAAATTTTAGACTAGATTTTGAAATATTCATCTATTGTAGTAAATTTGACTATTTAACAACTTTTAGTCGATTAGTATTCAATATTGATCCAGATTTTAACAAGGCTTGGTCCTAACTGTACCAAAAAAAAATTAGATTACTAGATCATTATGAATAGAGAATTTTGGGACATTTGAAATTCTTCAAGTCCAGATTTTTCGGCATTTTTATTTTGCTCTCCTTTGAGTGGATCTTTCAAATGTATTTTGCGAATCTATAAGAGGGCGCTAGAGAATATTTTAGCAAAATATTTTGCTAAATTTTGTAGCTCACCGGGAAATCGGCCAACACGCTTTTTTAAGACAACATCACAATTTTCACTACAACAACAGCTTTGGGCCATTTTCGTCGTTTCATGGGTACAGTTGGTTGGTGAAAATTGCGACATTGTCCAAAAGAAGCGTTCCCAATTTTTCTCGACAAATCTTCAAAATATTTCTCTAATGGCCCGGCAATGGATGGTCCTCGCGATTGTTGAAAATGCCGCCCGAGGCAGCCTCTCGCCGCGGGCCGGTCCTGCGTTTTGGGACGGTTCCCAACGGGAAAATCGCCGGCCTTGGAGCGAAATTCGATCGTACAATTCACGTTCCAACTATAAAGTTTGGATTGTTTTAGCGAAAGACGTTTATTTAAAACTATTACAATTTTTGATGCCAAGAATATCCTAATCCGTACACAATAAGGGGCGACAATTTCAACGGTTTTTTTTCAATCGTTGTAATCTCTCTAGTTGACAAGCTGACAAATGCGTTAACACCTAAACAGGTTCGGTTTTAATCGGTTTCAATCGAAAAATAAAATAGAAGCCCACACAGGTAAATGTATCGAAAATTTGTTATGTAAATCTCAAATCAATGGACTTATTTGAGAAATTGAATCGCCGTTGTTGGTGTATTTTTTCTTCGATTTTATTACAGGGTAGACGAGTTTAATAAGGTGTGCCACATTGAATTCTCCCTACTTAATTAAAACAAATATTATTATTATTTTAGTAGCACCATAATTTTAGCCTACACTATAGATACAAGCCGGTATAAGGACAAATATGTAGGTAGACTTGTGTATTTGTCAAATACAAATTAATAAGAAAACAACAACAAATATAAAGCTAGAGAAAAAACCGACTTTTTCGCATAAATTGACAATCCTTGAAATGCCATTAATTTTCACCCATTCTACATCTCAATTAATTACCGATTTCTTAATGTTTATTTCTATTATTATCATTATTATCATTATTATTATTATTATTGTAATATATAGCGAGTCCGATCATTAAGGCGACCTTCTAAAAGTTGTGGCAAGCCTTCAACCATTTAAGGTAACTAACCGCCGCCTCCACAAGAAATATATTTAACCGCCCCCATGGTATTTAATATATTTCTATATACATATGCAAAAAAGACATCACCACATTGTTGTGTACAGGATACGACAAATACCAGAGCTGTTTCGCCTTCTTTTTACCTTCTAATCAACCACAAGTTTATAACAAAATCTCCGGCTTCTTTTGCAAAAGAAAACTTGTATCAAAAACAGTCAGATCAACGATAACGGTGCGACAAAACAGCTTTTCGTGCACGTCAGGTGTTTGATGGAATATTTGTGGAATTTAGAGTCGTGTAAATTAAGTAAATAGTGGAGTATTTTCGTGAGCACCTGTGATTTTTATTTGGGTTCTGGATGGATCAAAATTGAAAGATCAAGGCTGTATTCAAATTTTCATTTCCGCAATTTTAACGATTCAATTACAATATTGACAAGGAAATATAAATAAACAAATACACGACGGTATTCTGTAACTGTAGATGTTAACTGTCCATTTGTTATTGTTTCTTCAACCAACAAATTTTGCGCCACTTGATCTGGGTTCGAATTTGGGCAGCTTTAAGGGAGTTTGATTATTGTCCGTCATTCCTTAGGCATGTAGGAATTGTCTTAACGCCAGTGCAGTCGAGTCGGCCGAATTGGAATCGCCAGACTGTAGAAAATTGTTTCCATTCGAAGAGAGCCTTCAGTTTTTCCCGCCATGAAGTTTATAATTTGCCGTATTTTATACGTGAATTGTCCTGAATTCGGACTTGCCTCGGGCGATCTAAATTCTTAGTTTCGACGAATTTTTCAAAAGATCAATTTACGATCTACCTACAACTTTAACATTTCCATAATATCAATAAGGCGATAAAAGGGGAAAATTACTGTGTCATCCTACAATTCAATCATTTCGATCAAAATCAAATTAAATGGTAGTTGATTTATGGCGATTTGATGGCTGTTTTCAATCGTTGTATTCGGGTCTTTTGCATTGTATCAAAATAGAAATTAGAAGGAAAAATAATTGTAAATGGTAGGGAGACTGGTAGTGTGGAAGAGAGAGGATTTCTGTTAGAAACACTGGTCCACCCACGTGCTCACTTGACAGGTCCACGCAACATCCGCACCACTATTTCCATCGAACTGGCATTATAATCGTTATAAACGGTATTTAGGTGTTTATTATTAACTTGGTACAAATCGGCTACTTTTCGCACCAACCATTCGAGACGATTTCTTTAACGAAACTATAAAACGCATCCGGTCCTCGCTGTTGATATTAAAATAGCCCGCCCTGAATGAAGCCTACACATTCTTCAAATTTATTTACGTGATTAATGCAGTCAATTAAACTCACAACAACAACAAGAGGAGCCTCAATTGTGCCCGACGTCTAGAGTAGGAATCAAAGGTGACGATTTTCGGGAAATTGTGCAGTATTTGTTCTAAAATCAGTGCATCAGTGTTATAATTAAAATATAATTGCCATGGATGGTATTCTAATTATTTTAAAGGCGAGTATTTCGATATTTATCAATATTGAGGCTAGTTTAATTGTGCAATCAAATGATTAATAACCGATAATTATACGTTAAGTTTGTGTAAACCTACACATGCCTTGATTTTCTATTCTGGAAAAATCCTATTCCTGTTTTGATTAAAATCCAGGTCGTTATTTTGATAAAAACCGTTTATAAAGATGCCGTAATCATCGCAACGAACGAAAGAGAAATCAAATGTTCCTTTGATAATTTCGATAGAAAATGCGTAGGTTTAATAGTTAACAAATAATCGAACATAGATTCGTGAATTCCGTTAATGTATAATTCGTTAGAATCGTGGAAAATAAATAGAATAAAACGGGTAAACACGCAACTCAGACAGGAACCTAAGAACGGGTTAATAATAAACTGGTGTTTGTGTTGTAGAAGACCGGGAGTACCGAATATGGTTCAATCTCGTATTACACCGACGTCCAAATTCAGTATATACCTAAGTTTACATTCATATGTGTTGTATTATACAATGTGTTGAACAGAGTTAGAGATAGATTGAATGATGGAAAGAGGGAGGGCGTCGGGACGTCAAAAATAGTCGATGCCTGCGCTCCTTCTACGGCTAAAGGCGTCTGTTAAAGCGCCACTGTAATCAAATATTTTTTTAACTCAAAACACCAAATTTTATAATTGTTGTATTTGGAAGTGGAATTTGTTTGTAAACAAAATCGAAATTATGTCTCAATTGATAATTTGATCGGTGTACACGTGTGTTTGTTGCAATTCCAGAAAACACCAAGAAACATGAATGAAAGTAAGTCGGCCTATTTTACAAGATTCACCCGAAAAATCGCGCTGAATCTAATTATTTTGTGGTTTAATTAACACGAATTGGCGTCTGTAATTCTAAAATGAATAAACAAATAAATGATAACAAAGCACCTGTTGAGTGGAGCACCTAACCCGGTCAAAATTCGGTAACCGTTGCATCTATTAACGATCTGACCCCAAGGCTAGATGACTCAATCTTCAATTGAAACTTCCACGAATTCTACGGTTATTAATTCTATTTAGACGAGTTGAGTCAATTATTCTATGGTTAATTTTGTGCGATTTTTGTAAATAGAGGGTGCCGCTATGCAGTCAGAGGACGTAGAAGAGGCGGCCAATGCGGCTCTTGATGACAACACAACCACAACAATGACTTTTACAGATAGTCAAGATTCAATCTCGCCGAAAACTCAAGCACAATTAATTACATCCGATGTAGACAGTACAAAGTAAGTAATTATATTTCGCTCTACAACATAAATATAAATATAAAAACAGGAAACATAAAAATAACTTGCCTGGGATTTGGTTTTTTTTTGTCATTTTACAGATTCTTCTATCAGAATTTCGATGATGATATCGAAAAAGTCGAAGTATCATCGAATGAGTCGACCGATTTGGACGATAACGATGATGATGGACACAATCAGAACGAATCGATAAAGACATGGTTGCAGAAAATTAGCGATTTACAGAAACGTTTGCAAATCGAACCGGCCAATTCTAGTCAAAATGTTCACAATTCATCACCATCATCATCATTACCGTCACCGCAACAACCAAGAGTTGTAAAATATCAAGATCTACCGTATATGGGCGAAATGACATTAGATAATTCGAAGCCGAGACGCGGCCGCAAGCCGAAGAAAGCCGATATTTGCCATTTGATTTACAAAAATTACGGCACAATATTCCCAGGCACGCCGAACCCGAAGAATTATCTAACAACAACGACAACGGCGAAAAAGGTCGATAATAAAGACGATAAAAGCGATGTCCAAAATCGCATTATTAGTAGTTTATTAGAGAAAAGACTGACGCAAGAGATTAATAATAAAAAGCCGACAATTGATTTAAATAGAGCCGACCAGAACGAACCCTTGAATTTGTGTATAAGAGATTTGAATCACTTGAAGATTCGATTTATGAAGAAATGCGAATCGGAGATGGTGAAAACGGAGCCTCAGAGTGACGATGATGTGGAATTGATTGAACCGTCCAGTGATTTGAAGAATTCGAGATTCCCGGTGAATAGTCCGGAGATTTTGCCAACTCCGGAGAATGGGGTGGCGCCTGGGGGCTATGTTTATTGGCCAAATGCCGGCGTTTTCATCCATCCAATGGCCTTACAACAGCATTTAATGCAATATCAACGCATGAGTGTCAATAATAATTACACGTTACCGAATCATAGTCCGAGACCGCCGTCTGAACAACCACAACAACAAGAATTGCGTAAATTGGTGCCGAGAGTGAGTCGTTTGAAAAAAGCGGACACCGATGAGACTGATTTTGTAATTAATGAAACGAAAATTAAACGTAATATTGATAATAGTCAGAAATTGACAACACCAACGCCGCCAACGAAACGCAAACGTTCAGCGATATTCATACCGCCGATACAAACTGATAATACAACGAATCCAGCGACTGAAGTTAGCATATGTAAATTTAAATTTACAGGGGGTGCTAAGCCACAATTACAAGAGAAGAAGATGTTATCAGTCGATAGTGGTGGTAATTTTCGTTATTATAGTGGAACTGGTGATAAGAGTATGCGTGGTTATGAGTTTTTTCCACGTGAAACTCTACAACAACAAATTAACAACAATCAATGTAGCAGTAGTACTGGTGCTTTCTTGCAAGCTAGCGGTGAACGGATTTATTCAACAACACCACCAGCAACAACAACAACAGTACTACCACAACAAGGCGATATTACAACAGTTAAACCAAATGGTGATTTATTATTATCGCCGGAAATACAACCGGATACGGCGATATTTCGACATCACCAACAACAGCAGCAACAACACCACCAACAGAACAAGAAGCGTAAATCGAGGAAGTCGTTGCAAAGGGAGAAATTGGAGCAAACATTCAAAGAGAAAGGCTTTCTAATACAGACACAACAATTGGAAAGTGCCGAAGGGGCGACTTATTGTAAATTTCGCCAATTAAGAAAATTCACACGTTATTTGTTTAGAAGTTGGAAAGATTATCTACCGGGTAATGTACGCGAATTACAAGAGAATAATGGTGATAAAACTGATAATAATAGTGATGATAATGGCCTTATTAACGGGACAATTAGTGGTGAGAACGATGATAATTTATCGAGACATTCTAGTGAATTTAGTAATGTTCAGTAAAATGCGAATTGACCAAAGATTCTTTAAGAAAATTGGTGCTAATTGTTTGTATTATTTCTCAATTATTATTATCGTAATTATTTAATCTAGTCGTAATCTTGTTGTTAATTCTAAGTAATAAATTGAAAGAAAATCTGTTGTTAGTAAAGTCTCCAAGATTCAATAATGGTGGAAATCCTAGCGGAAATTTCCTTGTATATTTTCCCCAAAAACAAAATTGCTTCAGGCAATGTCACAAAATTTTCGAACGATTATTAAATTTCTACAAGAAACTTCATTCCCTCATTCGATCACCGACTGTAGTCTAAAATTTTCCAGTTTTTCAGTTGATTTGAAACAAAAACAGATTCGAATTGATTTACCCTTACTTGAATCATCAGGGGTGCTGACAAGTCATCCACCCCCAATTTTGATTTTTTACGGTACATAAGTGTTCCTCTCTGTTCTAAAGCATACATGGAGATTCCATAAAATATCCCGAAAACTAGCAAAAATATGGAAATGGTCACTGTTTGATTCGATTCCAAATACAAATCTCTAAAATTGTGACCTTATTTCGGAAATTTGACTAAATTGTCAGAAAATGCAGAAAATCAACTTTCTTATTAAAAAATGTTTGTTAAGCGATTTGAAATTACTCGTTAATTAATGAAATGAAGTCAAACACAGATAGTAGATGGAAGAAAGTTGAAGCTACAGTTGTGAGTTCAAAAGGCAACTAATGTGTTAATCTCCTTGAAATGATAATCGGGAACCCCCTATAACTTCCTTGAAGATATTTACTGATTGCTTGGCAAATCATCAACTTCCCATAAAAATTCTCAACATGTTTTGGCATTATTTGTAACTTGAAATAGTGTATTTATTTAAAAAGAAATGATTAATTGATAAACATTTTCCTTATTCTGATTGCAACATAATGATTTTATCAAATTTATCGACCAAACAACGGTTGATTTTTTCGATCTTATCTAAAGGGGAAAAATTAATTTTGAGGACGTTAATTAATCTATCATATTTCGTACCTTATCTGAACTAATAAATATCACTATAAAATATTTTAAAATTATATTTAGTTAGAAATTTGAAAATGTGAACATTAAAAATGTCTGAAGAAATTACTGTTGGAATCGATTTAGGTACCACAAACACATGTGTTGGTTACCTTTGGAATGGTAAAATTGAAGTCATGGAGAATAAAGAAGGGGATCGTTTAACACCATCTGTGGTATACTTTCTGAAGAATGATGAAATAACTGTTGGAAAATATGCAAGAAAAATTTGCGATATGGAACATACCGGAGGCATTTCTGGTAAGTTTCATCGAACTTTTAAAGATATATTTTTTGCATATTTCGTATTGTAGAAGTGAAACGATTAATCGGTCGACAATTCTACGATTCAAACATTCAAAAAAATTTAGACAATTTCAGTTATCGTATAAAGAGATTTGATGGTGATTTATTCAAAATTGTCGTTGATTCTAAAACAGGAACAATAATGAAAACACCCCAAGAAATATGTTCGTTAATTTTAAAAAAAATTAAAAAAGACATCAATACGAAATTTGGTAGAGACATTAAAAAGCTGTAATAACAGTACCGGCTTATTTTAATGTCAGCCAGCGTGAAGCAACATTGGAGGCTGCAAAATTGGCCGGTTTCGACGTGTTGAAATTGTTAAATGAACCAACAGCAGCAGCTCTATCATATTTCTATAAAAATTACAATGAGAATAATCGAAATTGTACAAGTTATGCTCTAGTTTATGATTTGGGCGGTGGTACTTTTGATGTTGCAATTCTGAAATATTCCAACAATCAAATCGATATCATTTGTGTTGACGGTGATAGTTACCTAGGTGGCTATGATCTCGATCAATTATTAATTAATTATGTTTGCAAGATTTTAAAGGAGCGTTATAGTTATAATCCACGCGATAAATATGTGTAAGAATTGTTATAATTATTGTCAATATGATTTGGAAAATTGTGTGATTTTAGAGATATGCGCCGAATTATGAATGAATGCGAAGACGCCAAAAAGACTTTATCATCGATGGAAAAAAGCACAATTAACTTAATTGGATTTACAAGCGAACCAATTTTTATCCAATTGACACGTAAAGAGTTTGAATCAGAAGCCGAGAAATTATTCCAACGAACTCTAACAATCGTTGATCGTTGTTTGAGGACTTCGAAATTGGATAAGAATGAAATTGATGATGTAATTCTAGCCGGTGGTTCTACACGTAT